>PVIY010028427.1:0-33104 GCA_004026745.1 Myrmecophaga tridactyla | reverse complement strand
ACAGGTTCACAGAAGTTAAATGACTAGCCCAAGGCCACAGAGCTAGAAAGAAGCAGAAATGGGGTCCCAGTGGGGCCAACTGACACCCCGTGTCCTCTGCCCAGGCCTGTTCTTGGGCCTGCTGCCCTGCTCTGAGTACTTGCCAGTCTTGGTACCTAACTCCCTCCTTCTGCAGCCATAGCGTTCTCTACAGCTGCAGCAGGTTTTGATCACAGCATGTGGAGCCACTGAGAAATGCCAAGGGCTCTAATTCCAATCACAAAATAGTTTCTGATTCTTTTCTAAAGATGAACCCAAATCACTTCCTATAAACTCAAAAACCGACTCTTGAAAAGCCTCTCCTGAATGGAGGCCTTTTTAACCAACATTAGCTTGACAGCAAAGAGAACATTTTTCCTATCATCCCAACAGAATCACTAATACTTTTTTCAGCATTGTGGGGTTGGGGGTTGAGTTAAATACACATTTAAAATCTATGTATGGAGTCATAGAGAAGCACAGAAAGTCAGAGAGGGGGATTTCCCTTAAAGACCATTGCATTTTCATGGTTTGACAGAAGTGTGAACTGAAGCCTGGCGAGTTGGCATAGCCATCACCTTGGAATGCATTATACTATGGCATCTTAGAGAAGGCCAGGACAGATAGGACATCTCTCCAGATTTCCTCCTTTCGTATGAAACTAAACATTTCGTTTGCTTTCTTGGTTATGATTTTCAGCTGGAAGAAATCAAGGGAAAGTGCAGTTCTCATTATAGCGTTCATTTTTATTTGGTTGCCACATATTAATTTCACCACATATTAATTTCACCTGCCTTTGAAGTATGGCTGATTGAGCAGACACTGCTCAATTCGTATAAGAATCGAATCGAATTGTGCAGACTTCACTGGGATGGACTGATAGCCGCCTTTAAAATCCTTACTCTAGCAGTATATCTACTTAGGGCCTTCTGCTGTAACCACAACTCTCAGTAAATGAAAGTTTGTTTGGCTATGAGTCTTGCTTTATATAGCCTTAGCCTTTGGGATTCTAATAGCCTTAATCCAAATCATAAATTTTTCTAAAGGATTAGCCTTTGGAATAAAAGCACAATTCACTGATTCACTTGTTTTTCTATTAGGCTTGAGATGTGACATCTCTACATACATATAGGTCCTACTTTTAACCACAAATTGGTGCATTTCCACTGGAGGAAAAGGGGGTAATAAAGAAAGATTTAAGCTGGAGGGTGAAGGTTATGAGAAAGTTATAAGCTTCGTTATGAGAAAGCAATTTCTAGACACAAGTGTGATCAGCCACTGGAAGAAGGTATGGAGGGAAGCTGGGGAGCATCACTGCCTGGATATCTTTAAAATAAATTTCTTAATGTTTTATTTCCTGGAAAGTGTAGTAGATACTAAACTTTGGAGGTTTATTCCAGGTCCCTGCATCTATAGTTATTTTTAGATTCAGGAAGATCAGAGGTAGAAAAGGGTCGAATGCCTTTGGCTTTTAAACTACTGTCTAATTCCTCTGTTGATGGGGATTCAATTGATCAGGCCACATCCTGAAAGTGCTACATGTCTTTTCAAAGCCTTGGCCTTCTCATTGTCACATCTGACCAGTTACCAAGTCTTGTTGACTCCATCTTGGCCATGTGTCCTCTCTTTGTCCCTTCTTTGCTGTCCCCAAGACTGCCTTAGTTCAGGCCACCATAAGCTCACCTGGAATATGGCAAACCGTTTGGACTAATGACTAAATAAACCCTACCTTAGGAGTGCTTACTAATTTCACTCCCCCAAATCTATTTACTTCCTACATATGCAAAAAACCCACCACCATGGGCTGTGTACAAGCCCCTGGGCAAATAGCCATCTTTGTCTGACTCCACATTTTTATATTAGTTATTCCTTTGCTATTTGCTCATTCTTTTTGTCTTCTGTGAATACTTGATAGTAGATAAGTGGTAACAGACAATAAAAATTTCAGGGAATTAAAATGGGAAAAAATGAAAATTGGAAAGGGCACCTTCAATTGCCTGATATTTCTCCCCTACAGACTTATAACAACTTTGGGATCTTTTCTTGTTATAACAGCTTATGGGGTCCTACTGCCACCTCCCAAAGGGCTATTCCTATTTCTTATTCTCCCTGCTTCTAGTTCATCAGTCATATTTTATATGACATAAGTCTATTGAGTGCCCTCTGTGTGCTGGGTGCTTTCCCCTGCGTTAAGGATGCAGCAGTGAACAAAACAGATCAGAACCCCCGTCCTCAGGAGCTTACATTCCAGAGTGGTCTTTCTTACATATAAACCAGATCAGGTCAATTTCCTGATCAAGCACCGATATCTCAGCTTTCAGTTCAGGGCTTTCCTCAGTCTGCCCTCAGAGGGCCTTTCCAACCCCATCTCCTGCTCCTCTCCACTCCAGCGTTACCCTTCCAGGCTTCTTATGCGCCCTAAGTCCTGCAGGCCCTTCCCTCTGCCTGAATGCCCATCTGAATGGTGAACTCTGGGCTTGTCCTTCAAAGCCCAGCTCAAGTGTTCCTCCTCTCCAAGGCTTTCCCTGAAGCTGCCCCCTCTCTCGTGCTCCACTTTGCATATCACATCTCATTGCAGCCCTCCATGTGTCTGCCTCAAATGGGGAGCTCCTTGTCACAGAGATGTTTACCTTGATATCCCATATGGGCCAGGATAGGGGCACAACAGACCCCAGCAGCAGGTTTGGGGTTGGGGTGGGTGAACCCAGCAAAGCCTCTGCCTTCCTTATAAGGATCTCTATAGAGGAAATACCCAAATTAACAGATCCTCTGGCCCTTGGAAAGACCTTAGCCTGCGTTGTCAGCTGAAGCACATGGTCCTTGATCAGAGCCAAGGGAAGATCTGCGAAAGGGGTGGAAAGGAGCAGAGGACCAGGAAGTGCTGTGGCTGTCATCAGTCCTGGGTGGTCCTGTCCTGTCCTCAAGGAACCTGTAAGCATATTATTTTGTTTAGCCCCCATAAGAATGCTGAAAAGGAGACAGGACAGGGGTTATTCAGCTCACTTAACTGAGAAGGAAATAAGCTCAATAGGGAAAGTGATTTGCCCACATATCTTGGTTGCCAAGGTGGCTAGAGGGACAGTATACATGAAGGACACAGGAGTCTTTTTAAAGGACATGGCCGGAGGGGAGACTGCCAAAGGGATCTGCTCTGATTTCTCAGTCTTGCTGCCTGGTCTCTTGAGGATCAGCTTGAGTTCCAGGTTGTTTTCCCGGGCCATGTTGTCTACTGGATAAGGCTGAATATGCCCCGGGGCCACCAGGACACCTGCTGCCAGCGAGGCAAGCAGTCGGTTTGCTTCTTCATTTTTCTGCGAACATGAAGGAATGATAGGTAGTTGGTTTTACTTTTGTATGTATTCTTTCTACAAATGCATATTAAGCCCATAGTGCTCTGGGGTGGGGGGACCAAGATGAGTGGGGCACGGTCCTTCCAGGAGCCCTTCCTAGTTGTAGGGAGTGGGGAGATGGTCAGAGTAGAATGTGCCATAAGAAACCCATGAAACCCGCAGTAGGGGGTGAGCTCTTCTCTAGCTGGGGATTCAGGGAAGACTGTACATTGCATAACTGAAGATGAAGATGGGGGCTGGGTCCTTCAAACCAAGCAGGACTTTGATGGAAGAAGTTGTAATAGCAAAAGGAAGTCCAAATAGGGGAATGTGTGTAGAGGTGGGAAAGCCAAGAATTTACTTGGAGGGGACCCTCTAAATGGGGATATGTTAGAGCTGGGGCAGGAAGGATAGCAAGACTACCTTCAGGAGGCCTAGCATACCCAGGTAAGGAGTTGGGTTTTATTCTAAGACCGTGGGGAGCGGCCAAAGTTTTTTAGGCAGGGGAGTGACTACACAAAGCAATGGATTTGCCTCAGGGAGTAGAGCTTTCAGGGTCTCTGGTGGATGGGGGTCCCAGAGTAGCAGCAGGGGAGAACAGGATGCTGCTTTCTGGTGGGGGGTGGGAGGTGGACCCTGAGATTGCAAGATGCTGAGCTTGAGATACAGATTCAGTGGAGAAGTCACCAGCAGTTGGCCATCAGGCCTGAGCCTTGTAGAAGCTTGGGTTATGGAGTAGGCATGTCCACCTGGAGGTGACTGTTTAAGCACAGGGTGAACATGCTTGATGAAGCAAAAAACAGATGCACTGAAGAGAAGAGGGCCTAGGTCAGAGCTGGGGCAGGAAGGAAAAGAGAAGCCACCTTTCCTTCTGTGTCAGGGTCACAGACTACTGTACTTAGTGGAACTGCCTTGGACCAAGGGTCTTGATGTGCCTGTCTTTTTCTTTGGAAGAGAATGCATGAGAGACCCTAATAAAAAGCTCAAGTGATTAAAAAAAAACCTATTTCCTATTAAATCAAAGATTTAATAAATTGTCCTCCCCCCTGCCATATCACATGCATTATTTAATTTGTTTGAGCTGGAGTGCATTTCAAAGGATGCATAAATCCATGGAAATTTATTAAGTCTTGACAAGGGTTATTGAATGTTATATTAAATTTTTCAAATTGGCAAATGTTGAATGGCTTTAAAATTATTAATTAATGTGTAACATTAAATACCAATAAATTGCATGGTGTATTTATGAACTATCTTTGAAAGTCATTAAATATGCATATCAGGCAATAAATCTATTCTATAAATCTATTATAAATCATGGTGAGTTAGGGTTTCGGTGGTAATATGAGGGGGACTAGACCATTCTTGGATGTCCCTGGGACCACAGGTGGTGCATAGGATCCAGGGGGTCAGTCCCTTCCATTTCCATCACTCCCATACATGGGAATGAAAAGGAGGCTAAAGGAGGCAGATCTTTGGGGTTTATGATGTGTAAAGGAGTTGGGGTGGTGCAGATGATAGTTTCTGCTCTAAAACGCCATGACTGGAATCATTTCCTACACTGCCATCAGCTGCCAAAATAACAGCTGCCATTTATTGGGGACTGACGTGCGCTCTGATAGCACTTTTCCAAAATTAGTCCATCCAAGCCTTATACAAACTTGGGATTTATTATTATCCCCAATCACAGAGATCAAGTAAATTTCCTAAGGTCATACAGGTCTCCTGCTGCAGTCAGGACTGTCTGATTCCAAAGTCCCTCATCTTTCCATGATCCTACTCTGTCCCAATCCTAGAATCAGCCTCAATTATAGATCCTTAGAGATGGAAGGATTTTAACACTCAGCTTCTCTGAGAGTGGAGACAAGAGAGATATTAACTGGGGTATGCGGGTTCAGCTGTCCTGGTTGTTGTAGGTGGTTCATACTGTTTGGTTGGTGCTTGTGCAGTATCAGTTGTTATAAACTTTGAATCGCATCCATGGTTGTCATTTAGTCTCATTCTGAGTTCATCCAGTGATAAAAGGACTCACCACCTTCCAAGGTTCACTGAGAAACTGCTTGGCTTATCAGAAATATTCTTGTTTCTGAATCTAAAAAGTAGATTTGATAATTTCTCCAACATCATTCTTCACATGTGAGTAGTATGGCCCTGGCAAGAGGCAAGTGGGGCCAGGAAGTCTGGGTTCTAACTTTGCTCTGCCACTGAATATCTGTGTGGTTCTTGGGCAGGTTACAGCCCCTGGGTTCTGTCCTAGGAAAACAAGGTGCTGGACTGGACAAGCTCCATGGTGCCAGGCAGTCGAGAGTCTGTGCAGTCACACCTTTGGCTTCCAGTGGGAGCTTCAATAGGATGAGGTCTCATGGGGAGGTAAAGGACTCTGTATATAAAGCCAGAAAATATTATTAGCTTTGTGATCTTGAGCATGTCACTTGACTATTTTGTTGTTTATTTCCTTTTCTGGGTTATTATTAGACCTGGGCAGCCATTCTCTGGGATAACCCTTTTGTGGCCCCGGCCTCAGTAAAGTGGTGGAAAGAATGAGACAAGCGAGGAAAGAATGGCCTGTTTCCAGATCTGCAGCTCAGCCAAAGATAGTATGTGTTCTTCAGAGTGACCACTTCCCGTGCCCTCTTATATGTTCTTGATTCAGTTGAGCCCTCGAATAAACTGGATCTCAGGCTGCCAGATGTTTCTGCTTTCAGGAGCGCCACAACGGTTTTGGAGGAATTAAAGCAATTCTCCTAGGTAGCCTGCTGAGAAAAAGAGAGAAGGGAAGAGGGAGAGAAAGTAGGCAAGAGAGCTGGCTTCAGAATAGGAATCCACAAGCCACTTCATGGCTTGGTGATATTCATTCATCCAACAAATATTTATTGGGCCCCTGTACTGTGCCAGGCCCTATACCAGGCACAAGAATAAAGAGAGGAATGGGCCAGTCGCTGCTTTCTTTCTTCCTTGACTGTGTATTTTCAACTCCTATAGGCAGAAGCCATCTCTTTTTTCATCTACCCATTGTTTAACACATAACAGACTCCCAATAAATGTTTATTGGATGAATGAATGAATGAAAGTAGCTCACAGTGTAAGGGAGACATCAGCACACACAGGTAACTCTAACATGACCTGGTGAAATGCCAAGTAAAGGTATGCACAGGCTATTGGTTTCTTGGGTGTTCAGGTTTCTAACCTGCAAGTGGGATTTGGGCAAGTTGCTACTCGAGGTCCTCTCGGTCTCTGTGAATTGTATCTTCCCTGTGGCTGCTAGCGTCCTGTTCATGAAGACTCCACCATGACATGGGCCTGGAAGTAGTTGATGGGGGAGGGCAGGAGGCCATGGTCGGGGAACTTTGCAGGGCTCAATTTTTTTTTTTTTTTTTTATGTGGGCAGGCACCAGGAATTGAACCTGCATCTCCGGCATGGCAGGTGAGAACTCTGCCACTGAGCCACTGTCGCGCCGCCCTCAATTGCTTTTATTGATGATAAAGTGTTCAACAAAAATACTTTTACATGAATGTCCTCATCAAATCCTCCCACAACAGAGGGTGGGCACCAAGATTTAATATCTCAGTTTTTCAGATGATGGAGACTCAGAGATGAAATGAATTGTCCAAGTGGTAGAGCAGGGGTTTGATTGGAAGTCTTCCACAGAATGTGGGAGTTCCCTCTGTTTTGTAGAGGCAACCAAGGGCTGAGCAGACACCACCTGCCTTGTCATCAGCTCCTGGCCAATCGGAGTCTGGGCTGGGATTTGAGTTTCTGATCTCCCAGTCTGCCAACCCTCCCACTGTGGACTTCACTTCCCCTTTAATTTCAAAATTCTCTGAGACTGATTCTTCACCTTTTCTCCAACCCACAGGGAAGTCACACAGATCAGCAAGAGGACATGTGTTGAGCTACCGGCATGGGTCTGAGCAGAGATATAATTTTCCTTCTTTTAGCCCCATGCCCAGAGCAGGCTGGTGGGCGAAGGTGTGGGAACACTCCTGTGGAGGGAAATTGCCTCAATCCCAGCCCACTTAGAGGACAAAGGTTTGAAACATGTTTCTGAGCTTCTGTTTGCTTTTCATTGCAACTTTATTTGAACCTGACTTGTAGGAGAGTTGTGAGATTGTTGCAGAGTTGTTTCTATGCCTGGTCAGCCTTCCGCCTCGATGCTGCTGTACTTTCTGCTGGGAGGAGAGTGTACAAGAATGGATGTGGGTAAAGGCTGAGGTCGGCCACACTTTCTCCCACAACACTTTCCGTCCAGGGCAGCCCTAGGAGCTACTTGCCAGTGTGAGACAGCTGAGTCTTCTCTGGTACCTCTTGTAGCTATTCACACAATTGCTGGAGCCTTATCTCAAGTCATAGAGTCATAGGAACTTTATAGCTGGCAGGACCATTTTACAGATGATGAAACTGAGGCCCAGCAAGACTAAGCTACTCTCCCAAAGTTGCTTACCAGCAAGTGGCAGAATTGGGATTGGAACCCAGGTATTCTGACTTCAAGTTTTGTGCTCTTTCCCATGTCCCTTGCAACTTGATGGAGTTATCGTCGTATGTTTTACAGCTGTTGGAGAAGAAACAGAGTCTCCCAGGCTAACATTTCTTGGCAAAAGGGAGAGGAAGAGAAGGAGGATAAATGTGAGATAGTTTCCCAAACAACTGTTCCCTCTCCTCCACTAAAGCTGAGGACGAGGATGCAATAAAAAATAAATTTTTTTTTTTTCCTGCAGAAGGGGACAGCCCAGCATGTGGCTGAGCTGCCAGGTGACTTGGGCTGTGGCCAGGCTGAGGATTGAAGGGGGAGGTCCCTCGCCTCTTGTGGGAGCACCTGCCTCTCCCTAGACTGGTGTTCCGAACTCTGCTACCTGGGCACTGTTTTGAAAGGCGGCTCAGCAGAGAGCTGGTCAGTGTGGGGCTGGCCGTGGGACTGTGGGCAAGGTGTCAAGTCACCGTGTTTCTTGGTGATCGTTGGTGCCACACTCCTAAGGATAGATGTTTTACCATTGTATGTTGAAGCTAGAAATGTGTATTGTAGTGTTCTTTTAAAATTAACACACGTGGGTGGGCCACGGTGGCTCGGCAGGCAGAGTTCTCACCTGCCATGCTGGAGACTCAGGTTCCATTCCCAGTGCCTACCCATGCAAAAATAAATAAATAAATAAAAATAAAAAACAAAATTAACATTTGTACTAGAGTCCACTGGTATTTGATGGGTCCCAACTAGCTCCTGAGGAGCTCCTCCCCCATTCCCTCCATCCCAGTCATTGCATGGTGGCAACTGTGGCACAATGAGAGAGATGGCTAGAAAGTTGGGACGAGATGCATTTGTGTCTATCATTTACTCACTGTGTGACCTCAAGTAAATGTCTTAGCCTCTCTGAGCCTCAATTTCCTATTTGTGAAAAATAAAGGAATGATAATACTATCTAGAAGAATGAGATAACAGTTGAAATGCACGTAGCCCTGTGCTAACACAAAGTGGGCACTCAAGAAATATCAGTAGCCTTACCTCTTCCCTGGGCAGGCCTCAGTTATCTCATCTGTGAAGTGGGGATTACTGTCCAGGTGGGAAAATTGAATAAGATAATGTGCGGGAAGTACCGGCTAGTAGACGTGGAAGCTCAGCAAATATCACCTCCTCTTCTCTTCTCAGGCTGGAGCACAGAGGCCATGGAATCCTTCACTTAGGGTCCCCCTTCCCAGGCACTCAGGGCAGGAGGGCTTCTGATGGCTGGCGTGGGAGGAGTGGCTGGTGTGGAGTTTTCACTCCTCTCCTTCGTTATGCTTGATATTCACGTAAGATACTGGGACACATATGACAGTTAGTAACGGGTTACTTTACATTATCAGCTTATGGCATGGATCAAGTTGATTCTTTTAAAATAGGTATTCTGTCAAATCCTATTAATTAAAACTCTTGTCTTTGGATGCATGTTCCCAAGGAAAGCTTCTTAATGATGTACGGTAATACCCTAAGAATCTAATCTCAAACCTCATCCATCTGAGATATTCTCAAGAAACCAGAAAGAACAAAACCACTACTGAATTGCCAAAACAAAGGCGGGTGATTTCGATGCACTCTGAAGTTTGAGAATCAGGGCTGTAGACCTTTTGCACCCGAAGGGTTTGCCGGCTCAGTCCCCTCAGCTTGGGTTGGAAGGAAGAGGTTGATGCACTTGAAGTATCCTAATACTGGGGATGCTAGAGACCCTGGTTTGGTTTCCAAGGGATAGGGCAGCCCATACCTACTGGGTGTGAGACAGGCGTGACGTAGAAGTCAGAAGTGCCATCATTCAGCCCAGACCAGATGCATCGCAAGCTTCTCTCCATCGTGTCAGAAGCGAGAACATCTGTTAAATCGTTCTCACTTTCCCGTTTTGTGTGGAGTAAGAGTTAAATTGCTAAATCCTGTCAGACAGCCGTCTGTTGCCCCGCAACACCAGCAGCTGCTGGAAGGAGAGAGGATGGAGCTTCCAGGCACCGAGTCTTCATGACGCCAAGTCTCAAGTGAGCTGTTTGCTGTCTTGGTTTTTCCTCCTGGAAAGAGAGTCATCTGGAACTGGTCCCACAGGGCCCCGAGTGCCTGAGCTTATCATGTAAAATGACCGTAAAACCAGAAGTGGTTGTCATGTTCTTGTGTTCCTCCTACCTGCAGTCACTTGGAAAATGGTTCTCAAGTGCTCTCTGTGTGCCAGGCGCTGTGCCAGGTGCCAGAGGTCAGCAACACACCAGATTAACAGCTGCCTCTCGGTCGCACCTCTTGTAGGAATGTCTCAGGGCACCTCTGAATCCTCACAGGACCATGGGGCTCCTGGGAAGGCTTAGCCTCCCATCTTAGCTCTGTGTCTGTGTGAGCAGATCAAGGAAATATTCCCTTCCCAGAGCCATGCTCACAGGGTCATGCCCTCAGATCTCAGCTTGGCCACCTTGGATTTTCTCAGAACCAGGAAGGATGGACTCAGGATGGACAAGAGTTCACAGGACCCAGTGACCTGCCATCCACCAGACCAGAGTATGCTAGCATATGAGTCCTGGGGCCTTCGCAAGATGGTTTCCTAAATGGACAGCGTGGTGGGGGAGTCCAGTCCAGTTGGTGGAACTTAGCTAGTCCCTCCAAGGAAGAGGGGAGAGAAGGGGTTACCCAAAGCAGGTCTCCGTCACCTGTGGAAAAGGGGTAGAAAAATATGTGCAAAGAATTGGAGACTCCAGGTTTTTCAGAGCCCTGGTGTATGGGTCACAGAAACTAAATTAGAAGGGCAGTCCCAGGGAAAAGGACTTTAAGGAATGCTGTAAACATGAGCCCAGGTCTCATCCCTGTGCATTAGGGAACAGGTTTTATGGGGGTGTGGAGTTGGAGATGGTAGAATGCTAGTATTTATTGAATCTTTAGTCTGTCACAGTCATTGTGTTAGATGGTTTACAATCCTCAGATCAATCCTTTGAGGTGGGTATTATTTATTTTATAGACACAGAAACCAAGGCTTAGAAAGATTAAGTAACTTACCCAGTGGTACAAGGCTATCATCTGGAATTTGAATACAGGACTGACCCCAAAGTCCATGCTTCATTGGCTTCATTTGTTCCCTCAGTAAATAATTCTTGCTTATTTTGTGCCAGGCATTGTTTTAGGCACTGGAGATTCACAGTGAACAAAAAGTTATAATTAAATATATAAATTAAATAATGTGTTCTAGGAGAGATGGTAAAAATGGCTGTGGAGAAGAGTAAAGAAGAAAAGAGGAGGAGGGGTGTTGCAGGAGAGATTGCTGTTTTAAATAAGGCAGTCAGGACAGACCTCACTGATAAAACCACGTTTGAACAGAGGCCTGAAGGAGAACCGTGTGGTCTCTGTGGAAAGAGCCCTTGCAGGCAGAAGGAACAGCTGGTGCAAAGGTCCTGCAGCAGGAGCATGCCAGGTGCCACCCAAGACCTCCAATGTGGCTGGAGCCAAGTGAGCAAGGGGGAGAAGTAGGAAAGGTCAGAGAGGAGACTTCACCTTTGTAAAGGCTGTGGCCAGGACTCTGAGTGAGACAACAGCCACTGGAGGGGTTGAGCAGAGGAGTGATGGGACCTGATGCATTCTAAAAAGATCAGTCTGGCTACTGTGCTGGGTATCCAGGCAGTTGACAGTAGGGACCCAAGACGAGAGCTCCCATAAGGATGCTCAGGGTCAAATGACAGCTGTTACTTGGAAATTCAAGCAAGGGCCCAAACTGAGCTCCTGTTTAGCTTTAAAAACAGTCAAAACAGACAACAGATCTAAAAGTGGAGCGGAGGGGATAAGAGACCTTAAACGTAATCCTGCCCCCAAGCTCCAAAGCATGCAAAACAGGAAAAAAAGAAAAAAATAATAATACAATTGTGCCTTCTAGAAAAATCCTCCCTGAGCCATACACCCAGGAAGGAGGAAGCAAAGTTCTTCTACCTTTCAGAGCATCAAAGGACTTCCTTCTCAGGATTTACTAGTCAGATTCCAAGCACTGCAGTGGCAAATTGGGCCTAGAAGTCAGGGGCGGCCACATAAGTTACGATTATATCACCCAATGCTGGCTACAGAGCAGGGGTTGTATTATGTGATTTAATAACCCCTCTATTGTATGATAATATTATGCTTTGGAAAAAAAGCATTTAAGTCTCCATATGGTTTGCATTCTCTTGCCTTTTGGAAAAGATTGAGAATAAGTCCCCGCAGTGTTCTCAGGAGGTCCGCCCTCCTCCCTGCTCCGGCACCCTGGCTGGAAATTGTGATTAGGCCGAGACTTTCTTTCATTGTACTTCAAAGAAAGGTGCGCTGTGAGATCGGCATTTAAGTGGAGAAGGCACTTAATGTTCACCCTCTGAATAAAAGGTAGAGCTTTTACTCTAAAAAAGGTGGTATATAATTAGACATGCATTTGTGTTCGATGAATGCTAAATGCCCCATTTTATTGTCAATGAAATAATTGGGATTCTTGCGGCCCTTGGTGTGGTAAAAAGGCTTCCAGCCATACTCATTGGTCTCCGCTTTTCCCCCAGGGAAGCAGAATCACTCATTGCCAGTTGAAGAACAGGGAAACTGTCGGGGAAATGAATGGACCAAGGTGTCAAAGGAAAAAGCAAAGTCACGGGCAAACCAGAAAACACCGCTTTTCCAACCGTCTGGGCTGCCTGCCTCCCTTGCAGACTCACGCGCAGTTTGGCAGGGCGGTGTGGATGGCCTGCTCAGGCCACTCTTGGCACCCGCCTTGGTGGGTCCACACGAATGAGGTTCTGCTCATGGGACATTCTTGGAGCTCTCCTTGCATTTCTACTTTCACTCACCAGATATTTACTGTGCGCCCTCTCTGTGTCAAGCCCATGTCAGATTTCTGGCTAACTCCATCCTGGCTCCCATTTCTCCTGCTCCCCATTCCCCACTCCACATCCATCTAGTCACTTAGGAAGTCCCACCAGCCCTCTGTCTAAAAGACATTCGACATTGTCCTCTTCTCTCCACTTCACCACTCCCCGACCCAGTTCGGTCCACCACCATCTCTTACCTGGAATATGGCCATTGGCCTCCCAGCTCCCCCTCTTGCCACCACACAAAAAGCCAGAGTGATGTGCTGAATTGTAAATTGGACCTTACCGCATTGCTGCTTCAATTTTATCCATGGATTCCCTTCGTAACTTAGAAAACAGCCACCTTCTTACTCTGGGCTACGTGAGCTCACCTCTGCTTTCCCTCAGATGGCAGATTGCATCATTTGCTGTCGCCTTCTTACCTGCCTCAATTGTAATGCCCTTTTCCACCACACTCATCTCTACCACAGGCCCCCCGCACCCCCTGTTCCCTGTGCCTGGAGTCTTCTTATCCCAGACCTCTGCACTTCTGGCTCCTCATCGCTCACCTCTCAGGGCAGCCTTCCTCGGGGCTCATGGGCCCAGCCCCTCCCTGACCGTTTTGGTTTCTTGATATCAATTATTATTGATCTATTTACTTATTTATTTCTTACCTCCCCACTAGAATGCAAGCTGTATCCCAAGCTCCTAGAATAACTCATGACACGCAATAAGCCCTTAAAAAAATATGTGTTGAAGGAATGGATGAATGAGTAGACGAGGAGGAAGAGAATGAATGAATCTCCGGCTTTGGACTTTGAGACAGCAAGGCTTTGGTGTCAGACCCGAGTTTCCGCTCCTCTGTGACCTTGCCCTCATTGTTTCACCTTCCTGAGCCTCCGTTTCCATATCTGTAAATTAGAAATAGAACCCACTTTGCTGGACTATGTTTAAGACCAAATATGATAACCACGCGAAGGTGGCAGACTGTCTGACACATGGCGGAAATGCAGTGACTCTTTGTTTTCTTCCCACTCTGGTGGAGATGCAGGATTTTTCCATAATCGAGTGAAAGGTGTCAGTTCTCACTTTAATATTTGCCCTCTTCCTATGTGGCTACTCAGCCATCTTTCTCTTCGACACTGGGCAGTCCTCTGCCGAGGGTAATGTCTACAGCACTGTATGATATTTATGGGTTAGTAAGCTTGGGGGTTCCCTTGACATCTTGGAGGAGACCGGCCAGGTTACACCTGAATTGCCTGCCTAGGAAAAGACCCCCATGTTCTTGACTGTGAGAGAGCCAGGACCGTGGGCAGGCTGAAGAAAGTCAGGGCGAGGCCCAGGACTATGATAATATAAGCAAAGCTCCCAGGGGCACATTTCAAGGCCATATCTGCCTTCAGTGTTGTGCAAATGCAGGGCCAGCATCTGAGGGCCAGCGCCTATTTACATTTGGCAGCCTAGGCCCCTCACTGGCTTTACCCTCATCCTGGCTCTGGTTCTGGAAGCCTATGGTTAGAAGGAACCACTGAGAACAATCTCCCAGCCATTCCTGGCTTCCTCCCACAGTATCCCTGCCCTAGGAGCACACAGGAAAGGGCCTTAATTAGCACCCAGCTCTATCTATGGTTGATTCCCCTATCTCTCTTATCTCTTCCTCCTGTCCTTGTTCCTTTTTTTTTTCGCATGGGCAGGCACTGAGAATTGAACCCAGGCCTCTGGCATGGCAGGTGAGAACTCTGCCACTGAGCCACTGTCACACCGCCCCTGTCCTTTTTGATCCTGAGCAAAACCAGTTGCTATACTTTATAATGTAAACCGAACCTATAAGGTCTACCCATCACTCCCACCTCATCTTCCTCCCCTGTGCCAGAGCCACAGAAAATAAGAGTAAGGCAGAGAGGCCCTGGGTCCTCTGTCGTTTCTGTGGTCTGTAGGCCAAGCCTCTTTGAAGGATGGGGAAAGGAAACGTATTGGACAACACCTTGGCCAGGCAGGGGCATCTGTGTCTGTGGCATCCTGGGAGCACTGGGAAGGCTATGAGGGCTCATATCCAGGGAGCCACAAAGCAGGTGCCCAGAGAGGCCCAGGAGGGGCAGTCCAAGCTCAGGGCGACAGAGCCACGCTCCGGTAACAGAAGCCTTGGAGCGTGTGTCCACCAAAGCTCGGGTGGGTTAGGCTCCATTCTCAGGTTGCTTCTTTCTGCTGAATAGCAGACAGCAATTTTAGACTAAAGTGCAGAGCTGCTCGCTCCCCAGTGTAGTGGTGCCACTGGGCCTTCCTGCATCAAGTGGGATAGAAATAATGGTGACAATGGTAATGATTAAGATGATGCTAATGAAGAAAACAATAATAGTAATAATAATAAGTCCTAATGCTTCCACTCTGTTTCCCTTCTCCAGAGGCTCTCAGATCCCAAAGTGTTAGTGTCTCAGCTGAGTTCATTGTTTCTCTGCAGCACAGAGAACGTCAGAGTTAGAGAAAATGCAGGAACAAGCTGGCGCTACCTTCCTTAGCTGGGGACCCAGGTCCCAGGCCCTTGGCCTCTGTTCCTTAATCTGTAAAAGGAAAATATGGGTTAGGTGATGGCCACAGACGTTCCCACCTCCAGCGTTCTATACTCCCACCCCTGCTTGAAGCAGGCCTGCTCCCTCCCAGGCTGCAGATTTCCCAGATGGTCAAAGCTTCCTAAATATCCTTGCCAATGGATATTTAGATTCTCAGGATGACCCCTGTCCAGAATAACTCTGCATGGGCCCTCCTGGGAGAATGGCATCATCTACTGGGCAGCTCATTGGCAGTTTTGATTTAACCAAATGAAGCACAGTTAAAACCAAGATGAATGTCCTAATCACATAATTACATTAGTGCCAGCTCCAAAGAGCCAGCAGGCTGCCCGTGTCCCAGGGTTTAGTCCTCTGTTCCCAGGCTTCTCACAGATGGCACATATAGAACATTTCTTTTCCAGATGACTTGGCTTGGTCATGATCCAAACAGGGACTTGAACCACATGGAAGAGCCATGCGGATTCAATTTAGAGACTATTTTGAGATTTGGGGATTAGGAGAGCTATAAGAGCCATTTGGATTTTAGTCTAAACAAATGAGCGAATCTGAGGCCCAGAGAGGGGAAGTGACTTACCCAAGGTCACATAGCACACAACCGGACCAACATGCTTTCCAAATCATGGTGTTTCTTCCTTTTGATTCAGTTCAGTAGATTTTAAAAGCATAAAAGTTTGATTACAAATCTAACTATAGCTCAGCTAGTGGTTTTGTTTTGTTTTGTTTTTTTAACATTTTGCTTCACTTAGGAAAAAAAGAATAAGAATATTGAGGATTATTGTGAGATTTGGAACATTTGTTGGTTCTTAATTTGATTTAGTTTAATCCCTGGAACAAAAACCAACCAATTATGATTTGCATGGATTTCCACAGTCCTCAGATGGGCTTGTACTGAGGACGGAAGTAGAGTACTGTCCTGTGATGGGGTGAAGAACCCCGTGGATAGGCCCACTTGTGGTACCTCTCCTCAAAGTGTGGGAGCAGGCCTTGATCCTTGCTTTGTAGGAAAGGTTGAAATCTGGCACCCCAGGACAGAGAAATGGGCCCCAAGGCAAGGCGAGAGCTCTGGCAAACCCCTAGCGTCCTAAGCTCCTCCTGTCTGTTGCTGGACTGGATGGCCTGGGGCGGATGGGAACACACTGTACAGGAGAGACTGGGCATCCGAACAGGGAATCAGCAACTCTTGGCAGGTGAATTCGCCATCTGTCCTGAGTCCGCTCTTATTTTTTCCTCCTCGCCTGTGGGTGACTGTTAGAGTCAGCTTCCCGAGGTCCGCCTGTCTGTCTCCTAAGAGGCTGCAAGACGTTGACACTTAATCCCCCCAGTCAGTGGGAGGCTGTCACTGCCAAGGAAATGTGTGGGGAGACAGGTATGCTGTGAACCTTGGGGTGGAGGCTTCCAGACTTCCTCTGGCCACTAGGTGCCCAGCTCTGTGGGCCACACAGAGTGGAAGGAGCTATAAGAAAGGAAACAGTCCTTCCTTCTGCTGAGGTACAGACCTGAGAGGCTGGCTGTATCTGAGAAGCTGAAGGCAGGTTGATTCTAAATTCTAGTCCAATCTCTCTCTGTCTCCCTCCTGGCCTCTGGGGTGGAGGGCAGGGCACGAATGTGACAGAGGTGGGCAGCCACCCACTTGGCTGTGATTATTGACTCTGATGCCCATGAAGTCACTGGCTTGATGCTGCCTCCCCGTCGTCCCCCCCCCCCCGCCCCCTTTTCTATTTTGGACATCCGCTGAATTTCTCCGGGAAAGGATCTGATGACTTCTGCTCTCTTTGAAAGTCCATGCATGGCTACAGACTCCCAATTCCCTGATGCTTGCTGATGGACTCTCTCCTTTGGGCCTCTGGGCTTGCCAAGGTGGGAGGGGTTGCCTTCCAAGCTGTGGTTAAGTATAGTGCTTACAGCGTTCCCTCCCAGCCAATAATCAGTCAGGCTGTCAAGTGGAAGCACGGACCTGTCAGTCTCTCCTGCCTTAGGGTGAGCACTCTGCCCACTTGCGGTATCTCTCCTCAAAGTATGGGAGCAGGCCGTGGTCCCTGCTTTGTAGGAAGGGTTGAAATTTGGTACTCCAGGACAGAGAAGATGGACTCCGAGGCATGACGAGAGATCTGGCAACCCCCTAGCGTCCACCCCCACATCCGCCCAGATAGGCACCTCCGGCTGGGCAGAAGGCAAAGGGGAACGAAGCCATGGAAACCGGTACCAACCTCTACACTGAGGAAGGTGACTGCTAGTGCTCAGACCACAGAGTAAGTTCTGCATATTTAACTTTCCAGGGCCTGCCCCACACAAATTGTAAGATTAACCAAGTGGGCCCAGCTCTGCTTTCTGCCTCCTTTCCATCGGCAGGACCTGGCCCCAGAGGAGGATGTGTGAGGAAAGGAGTGAAGCGGAGTAGGAAGATGCAGGCCAGGCACTGGGAGACCTGAGTGTGAGCCACGGAGCCAGGCATGTCCGTCTCAGACTCAGTTTCTTCATCTGTAAAGTGAAGGGGTTGGCTTTCTGCCCATGCCACCTCTAACTTTCTGTTCTTCCATATAAAGTGAGACTGCATGTGTGACTTCATTTGGCTTGAATCAGAAACGCTGTCTGACAGTAGGAAGGGGATCTAGAACTTGAATCCTGGGTTCAGAACCCCTAAACCCATGCTCTCCGCTATGCCCCATCTCCTTGCTGGACAATGCACAGCACCTGGCATTTGTGCAGTAACTATTTGCTGGATGAATACATGGATGGTTCTGGGGTTCCTCAGCAAACATACCTGGGAGTGACTTCTCTGCAGGCAGGAGGACCTGATAGTCCAAGGAGGGTGTGATGGACAAAGCAGGGGATTGCAAACAGGACCTGAGAACCCAGCCACCTGGCCATGGGGCTGGTTTTAGAGACCCCAAGAAGGTCAACCTGCATGGCGGAGTGTGACCTCAAATGTCTCTGTGTGTGAAATTAAGCGAGTCATTGACCTCCCACAGCCTCAGTGTCCTCATCTGTGAAATGGGAATAACCCCTACCTTATCTACACCATAGATTCAACAGTAAAGGATATACAGAAAAGTCCAGTGGGTTGCTCTGTCTGGCTGGGGAGACACCCCAAAGGTATCTTTGGGATCTGAGGATGAATTTTTGCAACTGGTCAGACAGGCTTTCTGAACAAAACAGGTGACTCGTGTAGGAATAAGGCAAGGTTGGTCTCTCCCAACCTCCCAACCTTGTCAGTTGTGTTGTCAGAAACACTGGCAGCCAGTGACCAGCATTCCTTTTATCTTAACCATTTATCTCTCCTGTGGGAAGACTAATACGTTAAGCCACTATCATCTTCGATTGATCAATTTTCCCCCCTTTGTTACAGGAGTGATTTAAGAAGCCCATGGGCCCTTCCCAGAGAGAGGTGTCATGAATGGGGTGATGGCTCCAGGTTGTCCCAAAGCGGGACCCTCTGCAGGGGTGGGAGGAGCCTTGCTAAGCAGTATTAGTTGGGAATGTCTCACCCAGGGAGGGTGGTTCTCAGCAACAGTCATCCAACAAAAACATCCTGAAGACAAACTCGATCAAGTGGTTGATTTTTTTAGTACTTTTCCTGGGGCAGACAGAAGACTCAATCACCCATTGATTTACCTGCCACTCATTCATTCATTTATTGATTCACAGAAATAATTGAGCATCCATGACGAGCCAGGCTCTGCGAGAACAAGTTCCAGCTCTCTGGAAGCTCATGGTCCTGTGAAGGAGGCAGAAGGGAAGCAAACAAATAAAAACTGACTACGTTATAATTTGATGAGTCCTGGAATGACAGGTGCCGGGAAAGAGCAGAAGAAGGCAGAGAAGGGGGCACCAAACTTCCCAGGAGAGTAGAGATAAGAGAAGGGAGTCAGCACCAATTCTCAGGAGTGATGTTTGATCTAGGTCCTGAATAATTAGGAGGAGTTAAGTAGTTGAAGGGAAAATGGCATCTCAGGGGGACGGCAGAGCATGAATGACAAGGGGTGGTGAGGAAGAGTTTGCTTTAGTTGTGGTGTCTCAGGATGGCCAGGAGGGGATGTGCTGAGTGAAGCAAGCGGCTTCTGAGCCAAGGAGCTCCACTTCCTCTCTGGGACTGCCTGGAGCAGAGGGAGTGTCAGTCCCCCCAGCTCTGAGCTTTCCTGCTGGTCTGGTGGGCCTGTTGTTCATAGACAGATGTTGTGTTGGTGCCAGGCTCTGCCCAGTGGGGGTTCTCTGCAGGGGTGGCATTTGCTGGGAAGGCCTCACCCGGTGCTGGGAAGGTGCAGGCAATATTCATCGAAAAAAGCAGCTGACCTGTAAGTGAGGGAGACTAGACCCCAAATGGGGGAGCCCACAGAGAAGACCCAGCCAGCCAATTCAGCCTGGATCAGTTGTGCCTACCAGGCTCAAGGTTGGCTGCTGCAGGGGTCACAAGCATGGCAAGCTGAGCCTCTGACCTCCTGGATCTTATGGTTTGGGGGGAAGGGGGATTTGGGGGATCAAATCATGACCCCCATAAAAGGCACCTTCAGATCTCAACCCCTGGTCCTCTGGGCATGAACCCATTTGCAATAGGACCTTTGAAGATGTCATTAGCTAAGGTGTGCCCGAAGCTTATCCAGTATGGCTGAAGTTCTCATAAGCAAAGGAAATTGGACACCGAAAAGAAGCCAGGGGGAGTAGAACCAGAAGTTGGAAGTTAATGAAACCCATAAGAAAAAGATGTTGAAGAAGCCAAGGGCCAAGGATTTCCTGCAGCCAGCCCCAGAAAACCTCATAGTCTTTTGGGAGAATTCATCTCCTTACTGATGCCTTGATTTGGGACTTCTCCTAGCCTCAAAATTGTGAGCCAATAAATTCCCGTTGTTCAAGCCAGCTCATTGCATGGTATTTGTTTAGTGGATGAGGAACTGAAAGCAGCAATGAGCCTCAGGTATGCCACTAGGTAGAAAGCGATGGAGGCAGGGAGGGGGAGCGACCACTCCATGTAGTCTGGGCCCTGGGCCTACTCCCTGTAGAGTGGACTTAAGCCCCTTTCTCTGGGAGGAGGTCTGCAGATCCGTGTAGGGCCTGGCCCAGGGTCATGACCAGTTAGTCCCTGACTGACATCATATGCCTCAATGGACCCAGCCTCCATCCTCTTACCCAGTAGCCACCCAGGGCCCCAAAGCCTGGGGGCAAAAGGAATCACCCCCATGGCCACTGTGTCCCTCTCAACATTTTTTTCAAGGCAACACCACTTTAAAATGAACATCTGGGGCTGCCTGGAAAGAGGAAGTGGTCAGGGTAGGCAGAGGAGACCACTGGTCTAGATCAGTAGACCTGGATCGCATCCTACCTCTGTCACAGTGGACCTTAGACAAGACTCTCTGTGCCCTGATTTCTTTTCTATAAAAGGGGAGATTCAGACTAGCTCACTCTGTGTTTCTGGCATCTCTATGGGTGTCTGTAAGGGGAAACAGAGCCACACAGCTGGAGTTCACCTCCTAGCTCTGCTGCCTATTACCTGTGTGACCTTAGCCAGGTTACTTAACTTCCTTTTGTCTTCATTTCTTCATCTTTAAAATGTTACTATGATAGAACCTTTTAAAGAGTTACATTAAATGAGTTAATAGGTTACATTAAATGAGTTAATACCCATGATATACTTTGAACTACATCTGACATAGAGTCTGCACTTGATAATGTTAGCTTAAAAAGAGAAAGAGACAATTTGAAAAGGAAACACAAATTTGGAGGAATCATACTTCCTGATTTCAAAACTTACCACAAAGCTATAGTAAGCAAGACGGTGTGGTATCTGGCATAAGGAAAGATGTATAGATCAATGAAACAAAATTGTCTAGAAATAAACCCTTACATTTATGGGCAATTGATTTTTGAAATGGGTGCCAAGACAATGTGATGCAGGAAAGAATAGTCTTTTCAACAAATGGTGCTGGGACAACTGGGTATCCACATGTAAAAGAATCAAATTGGACTGCTACCTCACATCATACATAAAAATCAACTCAAAATGGATCGTAGACCTAAATGCAAAAGCAAAACCTACAAAACTCTAAGAAGAAAACATAGCAGCAAATCTGTGTGACCTTGGGTTAGGCAAGCACAGGAAAAAATTGGACTTCATCAAAATTAAAAACTTTTGTGCTTTCAAGGATAGCTTCAAGAAAGGGAAAATACAACCTACAGAATGGGAGAAACTATTTTCAAATTCTATATCTGATCAAGAGCTCATATCCAGAATATATAGTATTATAAATCAATAATAGACAAATAACCCAAGTCATAAATGGACAACATATTTCAATAGATATTTCTCCACAAAAGATATTCAAATGACCAATAAGCATATGAAAGGATGCTCAACAGCATTAATCATTAAGGAAAAGCAAATGAAAACCATGAGCTATCACCTCACACCTGCTAGATAGCTAAAATTAAAAAATTTTTAACAGACAATAACAAGTGTTGGGAAGGATGTGGAGAAACTGGGATCCTTGTACATTGCTGATGGGAATGCACAGGGTTGCAGCCACTATGGAAACAATCGGTGGTACTTCCAAAAGTTAAACAAAGAGTTGCCATTTCACCGAGCAATTCCACTTCTAGGAATAGACTCAAAAGAAATAAAACATATGTCAATACCAAAACTTAAACATAAATGTTCATAGCAAAGTTATCCACAATATAAAAAAAAAAAATGGCAACAATCCAAATGTCAATCAACTGATGAATGGAGAAACAAAATAGGATGTATTAATGCAATGAATCTTATTCAGTAATAGAAAGAAATGAAGAACTGATACATACTACAAAATAGATGAACCTTGAAAACATAAGACAAAAGGTCACATATTGTATGATTCCATTTATATGAAATGCCCAGAGTAGGCAAATCCTCAGAGACAGCAGATGGGTGATTGCCAGGGACTGGGGTGAGAAGGAATGGGAAGTGACTGTCAAGGAGTACAGGGATTTCATTTGGGGGTGATGAAAATGTTCTGGAATTAGAGTGGTGATGGCCACACAACTCTGAACATACTCAAAACCACTGAACTATACACTTTAAAAGGGTGAATTTTATGGTATGTGAATTATGTCTCAATAAAACTGTTATATAAAAAAGGGGGATGGGGTGGGTGTAGATTTGTATCCTCTGGATTCATCCCACACCTGTAAAATGAGACGATTCGTTCCAGACCCACTGAGAGACTCAAATAAAATAATATTAAGGGAAAGACCATACAGAACATCACCAGTATGCCATAAATATGAGATTATGATTTATTTGTTTTATTAGTGCTTAGTGGGGGAGGGTTATGGCTGTGTGTATGATGCATGCACTTATATGTATTCTATTGTAGACATACAGGCCTCTTTCCGCCCCCACTGGCTGCCTCCCCAAGTCACTCCCTCACTGCCTGATGCCTTCAGAGCAGGAATCCCCAAAGCGGGCAGGCCAGGTGAACTCTTCTTGCTGGGGGGAGCCCAGGAAGGAAGGAGCCCTCCCCACCACCGCAGAGGCCGAGGGAGGGGCTTCAGGCCACGCTGCTCTTTCACTCTCCACTTCCCAGGCTGCAGCCTCTCCAGGCCGGGCTTAGGCCGCGCAAACAGCAGAGCACACCGCTTGCTGCCTCCTCCCTCAGCCGCCCTCCACGCACCGATCACCCTTTCCCGCCGGTGGGAGGCGCGGCCCGACGAGTGGGACGCGGGACACCGGGCCAGCCGAGCTGCCGTGCGGATGCCCACTCGGGTTCCCCCTGGCCATGCGACCCCACCCTCGTCGCGCGCCGCGTGGGCAGCGGCGAGGTCAGCCTGCCCCGGCCCGGCTGCAGTGCTGTCCTCCCCACCCCCCCATCCCATGCCAGCCGGCCGTCCCCTCCCACCCCTAGAGCAAGGTGAGTTCTTTTCCATCGCTCTTGGGCATGAAATGTAATGAGGAGCAGGTGGACGGCAGCTGCACCAACCTTCCCATTTTACAGGTGAGGACACTGAGGTTCCGGAGATGCCGAGGGGCTTTTGCAAGAGGGCAGAGGGACCTGGGGGCCACAAATCACAAATCAAAGGTGTGTAATGTACAAGTCGCCTCTATTGGTTTTTTTGTCTGTTTGTTTGATATTAAACCAAAGCCCTCCCGGAGGCAGTCCCAGATATTTCTGTCTTAACTCTCACACTCTGCCATCCTCCAGTCTCCCCAGTGTTGAAGCCAAGCCCCTTCCCCTCTCTGAGCTGCTCTCTTGCTGTTCCCTCTGCCTGGAACAGCTTCGGCGAGCCGCTTCTCTCCTGCACACAATAAACACAATTCTCCATTCTCCATCCCTTAACAGCCTTATGTTTTCTGGTAGCACTTATCACCCCAGGCATAATGTTATACAATTATTTGCTCCCTTGATTATTGTATACGTCTGCCTGGAATATTAGTTCCAAGGGCTCCGGTCCAGGGAGGCTGTGTTCTCCTGTCTTCCACAGCCTTTGGTACAAATCTGGCTGCCCCCCCCCACCCCGGGATGGTTGTTGGAGGAGTGACTGAGCAGCACTTAGCAGTTTTGAAAGCACTTTCACAGGAACACAGTAAAGCACGTGCTGAGGTTCTGGGGCTCATAGTTATTTCCAGGTGTAAATCCCAGCTCCCCCATCTTTGCTGTGTGAACTTTGGCAAGCAGTTTACCATCTCTGGACCTTAGATGTCTTGTTTGCATAATGACTGTATCTGCCTGTTGGGGCAGTTGTGAGGATTCAATAAGATGGTGAATGAGAAACTTCTAACAAACTGCCTGCCTCATAGGAAATATTCGACAATTACTTACCAGTGTCTGAAATGTGATCTTCACAGGGGGATAGTTTGGCCTCTGAGCAAAGGGTCTGTGGTGCTTGCCAGCTGTATCATACTCTTGCCTTGCCATCTCAGATTCTTTTCCAAATGTGCTGAGGTGTGAATTAGTACATTATTAATCATTCTCTGTCTGAGGGGAGAGATGAGGCTTTATGTTCTTGTGATGTGTTTTTAGACTAATGCTGTTGTATGGATGCATCATGTTCTTCATTTGCACCTGCAAGAATTCAGAAAAGAATTCAGCAAGAGGTCCTTATCCCCATTTTATGGATGAGACAATTGAGGCTCAAAATGTTGCTATGATTCCTGCCCTCTCAGGACTGATTCATGGTACTGACAGGGACCCGTGGTCCCTGGCACAGCTGCCCTCCACCCACCCTCTGCTGCTGACAGGCTCCTAGGAGGAGCTGTTACTGCCTATTGGCCTGGGAGCCCGTGGGGAGCACCAAGGGAGCTGAGGCTCCTCTGGGCCCTGTACCACAATGGCTTCAGGTTTTAGTAGGTGCTGGAGGAGGCTCTGGGCTGAGAGCAAAGGGGAGCCCCTTTACTGCCCACTGACCAAATGTGGCTACCTAGGGGGGATCTGAGGCCCACTGACCTGGGGGGAGGCAGAATCCCACCCTCCCCTGCTCAAAAGCTGCTCCTTCCTCTCAACTTTTACTTCCTCTGGTCCCATCTATCCCTTTTCCATCCATCCCACCAATTACTCATTCATTCATTCTTTCTTTATTGGTCTAGAGAAGTTGAGAGTGGAGGACAGCTCAGTTCCTGACCTCAGAAAGCTCTCGGTTACAGCCCTGTGTTATTTTTCATTAGAAAAGAGCCAGGAAAGGGCCTTGTCAGGGGAGCTCAGCCTTTTGAACCCCAAGTCAAGGCAAGTTTGGTTGGGAAAGGGGTTTATAGTCTATAGGAGAGGTCTCCTGCTTGCTCTCAGAGATGCTGCTTAGATTCTGCATCCTCCTGGAACTTTCTCATCCCACCCTCCAACATGGGTTAGGAGCTCCCTCCTCTGTCCTCTAAAAGTCCCCTGCACTTTGGGGGACAACATAAAAATGGTTAAGAGATAAGAAGCTCTGGAGATGGACTGCAGGCTTCTAATTCCCAGTATGCCACTTATTAGCTTTGTGTCCTTGTATGAGTTACTTAATGTCTGTTTGCCTCAGTTTCTTCATCTGTAAAATGGGGACATCCAGAGTAGTTAAGGGGATTAAATGAGGTATAGTATCTCCCTCCCTCAGATCACTAATAAAATGCTCTATGCTGCTAGACTCTACCCTGCTACCCAGGGCAGGACTAGCCCTTTTCTCCGTGCCCAGCATGTAGGAGGCCTCACTGCATTCCTTCATGTGACTGCTGGGTAAATGGGTGTGTCCTCCGGGTTAGAAGAACAAGAGTTAGAGCCCTGGCGTGGAGTTGGGGCCCAGGGCTGGTTCCAGCTTATCTAGCCCTGTAGTCTGCACTGTTGCATGACCCCTGTTTTCTGCCCATTTAGCAAGGGAGAATCAAAGACTGCCTTGTAGAATCCTAAGATTGACTTGGAGAAAAAGTCAATAGAGGTGTATCTGTGGAAGATCAGCAGGACAGGAAAGCATAAAGCAAACTGTAAAGTAATTGTACTGTTTATTATTATTATCAAACGCTCCCCCCTTCTGGTATGAACCTGTTTAGACCCAGTGCTGCCTGAAGATAATGGACTGCCTGGATAGCCTCTGCAAGGCCCTTCCTGCCTGAGATGCTTCATCTCTGTTCTCTGTGTTTGACATGCCTGCCGCTTCCTCCACTAGCCTGGCAGGTGATCTGAGCCCAGGATCAGAGACCATTGCTCAACCCCATTCCAGGTTGTAGCTGCCGATGTTATGGTAAGGGCCTTCCTGCCCACGTATCTAAGGTGTTGTCCCCCATCTCATGACCTCGTCCATGGCCTGCTGCCACTAAAGAGGAAGGGAGGCCAGAACTGGGTCAGCAAGGTCAGCCCTTCCCCCTGCAGGGCATAGACGAGTGATACAGCACCTGCACCCTTAGAACTAAAACTGTAAAAGGAATTTAGAAGTGATCACCTTCAGCAACTTATTTGAAGATGGGAAAACTGAGGTCAGGCAAGGAAGGGTGATAATGCTAGTCATGGCTGAGGCAGACCTGGGCTTCCAGACTCTCAGTCCAATGCTGTCCTGCATTCCTCCAGGTGTCTTCTGCAGCCAGCGGGGACACTGTAAGGAAGACAGCAGCACGAGTTTGAATAATGGGCTCACTCAGAGGCAACTCTGTGGCTTGGGCCAGGTGAAGGCTCTGGACCCAGCCTTTGCTGCCCTGTCTTATGTCTGATTTGGAGAGTGCTATGGGTTGAATTGTGTCCTCCCCAAAGATATATTGAATTACAGATTCTGGGACTTATGAACGGGACCTTATTTGGAAATGGGTCTTTGTGGATATGGTCAAGTTAAGAGGGGATCATGCTGGCTTAGCATGGGCCCCCATCCAATATGACTAGTGTCCCTATGGGAAGAGGAGAAGAGATACAGATACAGAGAGGAGGCCGTCATGTGAAGAGGGGCCCACAGGGAGAAGGCCATGTGAAGAGGGAGCCAGAGACTGGAGTGATGCAGCTACAAGCCATGGAATGCCAAGAATTGCTGGCCACCACCAGGAGCTTGGAAGAGGCAAAAAAAAAAGGATTCCTTCTCTAGAGCCTTCAGAGAGTACATGACCCCACCTTGATTTTGGACTTCCAGTCTCCAGGACTGTGAGAGAATAAATTTCTGTTGTTTTAAGCTACCCAGTTTATGGAACTTGGTTACAGCAGCAAACTAGTATGGAGTTCCCAGGGAGGCTGACTGCCCAGGGCAGAGTCGGGGCACTGGTGAGTGGGGCTTGGCTTTGGCATCACCTAACAATGCAGGCTTTAAGATGTAGAAAATGTCCCTGGCTGGCACTGTGCAAACTCAACTAAATGCCACCTTCTATTTCTAGTCTGTTTTCCTAGGAGGCTCAGGAAACAGCACACATGGTGTTGTCTGACTTCCCAGGCTGGGGCCAAGTGGCCTGAATCTTGAGGAGGGCTTGGATGAGTTGAGGATGCACCCCTGGGTGGCACTGAGCCTGTCCTCCTGCAGGAAAGGAGCCTCTTGGGTGTGTGGGTGGAGGGCTGCTTATAAGAGGAGATAGTCTAAACCCTGCAGGGCGGCCACCGAGCCGGAAGGATCTCTGGGCAGCAGACCAGGCACTACAGGGTGTGCAGAGTCAATGCAGTGCCAAGGCCTGGGAGCTCATCTGGTCCTGTCTGCTCATTCCACAAAGAGGGCACAGAATTTTCCAAAGGCCATACAGCCTTGAGGCCAGGGCCAAATCTGTCAAGGAGTCACATCATTCCTTTCCGTGCTCACCAACAGCAGCATTCACAGCTGGAAGAGGGCTTTGAGCGCCTAAATACTACCTACGTAAAGTCTCGATGCATTGGCTGCATCTGCCTTTGCAGCCGATGGCCTCCAAGGGATGGGGAAGCAGCACGATGCTGAGGAGGAGGAGTGCCAGTGTGAACAGAGCAGAGTGGGAACAGACGTGCTTTCGAATCGCAGCTCTATAAGTCTCTGACTGTGCAACTTTGGGCAAGTCTTGAAACCCCTCTGATCCCCGGTTTCCTCATCTGTAATCTGGAGTACCAACTTTCCCTTAGAGTGCTGTTGTGAGGTATAAATGAGGTATATGTCAGGTGGTGCTTGGTGCATACGTGGCAGCCACTGTTATGTCCCAGATCGCCTCCTCTGAGGAAAGGAAGAGCCATCCGTAGCTACCCCCATCCCACACCGCTTCAGGACTTGACTGCATACCTTTGAAGGGCACTGCTCCCCCTGCCCTGGGCCTGGCAGCCACTTTGGCCTTGGAAGGTAGTGAGCTTTGTAGCCTGGGGCTGAAAACAATACCCAGGAAAGCTCTTCTCTCAGCTCTTGGGTTCACACACCCTGGGAAGTCAGCTTGCCAGTGCCCTTCTGGCCACCAGAATAAGGGCAGGAGTTTAACAGAGCCCAGAGAGAAGGAACCACAATTACTCTGGCAATGGGACTGCCCTCAGGGGATGGGATTAAAAAAACGAGATTTTTCAGCCTAAAAAACTGAGAGTAGAGCAAGCAGTATATGCAAAATGCAAAATCATAGATGGTGAGTTGAAAGGACTTATTCACCAAATACTTGTGATCAGGACTTGGTCTGGGGCCGCTGGTGGGCCACGCTGAGCTGTCTGCCTCCTCCTTCTTTGGGTCTGGTCAAGCAGAGCTTCTCTGTCCTGCCCACCAGAGTCATCGTGGTTCCTTCTGACCCCCCTGTTGTAGTGAAGCTGAATGATGGTGTCCTTAGGGCTCTGCTCCAGATGCTGTCCCTTGGCGCGGTCTCCTGGGTGATCCCAACCCTCTCCCCAGCTTTGCCTTCTGTGCTCCATTGACTTTGTAATGTGCATCTCTAGCCTGGATCTCCGTCCTGGGATTTGTACGAAATACCTTCGTGTAGGTTAGACATGCCCCCCTGGATGTTCCCTGGGCACCTCGTATACATTGTGCCCCCTCAAATCTACTTTGTGTCCTTCATATTTCAGTGAATGGCACAAATGTCCATCGGTCTACCAAACCAGCTCTCAGGTCTGACTTTTTCTCCCTTTCCCTCTGCTGCTGAGAGCTGTGATTTTTTCCCCTCCCCATCCATCACTTCCTTGGCTCAAGCTCTCCTCACTTCCCCTGGGTCTGCCTTCTTCCTGCTCCAATCCATTCTCCCCACTGTAACAAGGGTGAGCTTTCTAACATTCACATCTGACCCCCCCTCCCCACTCCTCTGCCTTCCTGGATAAATCCATGCTCCCAACATAGCCTACAAGTTCCCTTCCTTTACAACCTGGCCTCCCCTAACTCTTCCCTCTCCTCCCCACACAAGATCACTGTGCTGGACTAGGGTGAGACCATTCTCTGACTATCTGCCTGGAGTTCTTCCTTATTCTGTATCTCTTCCTTGCCTGCTTGATTAGCACCTTCACATCCTTGAACCCTCAGTTCAGATGTCCTCATCTAAGAAATACTTCTCATATCCAACAATGATAAGCTTCTTAAGTGTATCTCCTTCATTGGCCTGTGAACAGTATCAGGGAAGGGACTATGTCTATATCTCTGAGCCTTGCACAGTGCTTGGCATGCAGCAGGAGCTCAATTATGTCTGACGAATAAATAAATAGAATTGGGAGGGTGCTGGACCCTTGCAGTGGAGCACACCTTAAGGTCTGAAAGAGACAAGTTTAGGGCCCATGTAAGGATAACATAGTCCATAGGGAGAAAAAACAAATAGGGCACACTACCCCCAAGAAGTAATACAGATAAAACTAAAAACTTCCTTAGAAGTTCAGATAAAGTCTTTAATGACAGACCCACTATGGGCTGAAAAGGAAACGTTGAATGTTGTAGCCACACTGTGCATCTGGGCGTAATGACAAAAGCACAAGCCTGTCCATCTGCCCCGGTCCCAGGGTTTCCTTGGGGCCGCTGCGCTGGGTGGGCTCTGTAGCTTAGGCTTACACACTCAGTACATAATTCAAAGCTCTCTGCAAACGTGCAGGTGACTTTACTTTGCATCATTGGGTCCCCTCTCAAAGTTGTGAGTAACCGTTGATATTTTCCCTGATGTAGGCAGAGCTGATTACCCCCATTCTACATGAGCAGCCTGTCTGCAGATGAGCTGCCTTGGATCCGAACAGAGTCATTTTACCAGATGTTGTTGGAACACAACCATTAGAAAGTCTGTTGTCAGAAGTCTTTACCTCTAACTTGGATAAAGACGATGTGGCCTTCCCGATTGTGGGAATGGCAGCTGTTACAGCGCCAACTCAGGGAAGCACAAGGGTAGTACAGCAATGGGCTTGTCTTGCCTGTTTAGAAAGAGCACATGCTGGCCTAAAGGGAACAATAAAATGCATTCACCATATTCCTTCAGAACTGGGGACTTAGGCTGGGCCAGAGAGTGAGAATTGAGGATAAGAGAGGGAGGGAGTGAAAAGCAGAGAGCCCCTGATGAGCTGTTCTGGGCTCCAGCGCCCTCCCCACCTGCCCCTGGGGAGATTCAGGGCTGAACCAGAGCCTGGGGGAGAGGGAGCGCCCCTTCCACCTGCCTTGGGAGCTGGCAATATAAACATATAAAGTTGGTAGAGTTTAGAGTTTATTAACAGGCTGCTCAATTTGTTCATTCCTTTATTCATTCATTAGGCAAACATTGAGTGCCTACTAAGTGCCAGGCAGCACCAGGGCTGCAGAGATAAACTAAGAAACAAACAAAACACAAAAAGCTCGGTCACAGCTTAGGCCACGCAGTGACCGAGACCCTACGTCCAGAAGAACGACTTTGGCGATGGCTCATATGGCCACATTCTTTCCCTGAAGCTTTAAAGTGTTTTCCCTTGCCATTTCCCCCGGGACCCTGGCAAGAAATTCCATTTCATGCCTTTTCTCTCAGATGTGTGCCCTGAGCCCACCACCATTGCTCGGCTGGTGGCAGTGACGCTGGGGAAAAGGGATAAAAATAGCTCTGATTTGAGCTCTGATAGCTCCGATTTGATGTGCTGATCTCAAGGCTGCGCTGGCAGCTGGCCCCACCATTTTCCCTCTGTGCTGAAAGCATCACAGCTGGAGAGAGAGAGAGTGTGTGTGTGTGTGTTGGGGAGGGTGTTGGAGGGTGGCTTCCAGTGCAAGCCAGGCAGTAGAAACTTCTAAAATCCATTCTCAGACTCCGAGCAAGCCTGTAAGCTTGTGGCTTAGGCTTGGGGGACCCTTTGAACTCCTTGGTTCTTGCATTTTGGGTGGTTTTGAGGGAGACCACAGGTGAGACTTGTGCACACTTGGGCATTTGATCCGCTGCTCTGTGCATGTGACAAAATGCTAGAGCTGAGAGGGCCAGTGAGAATTCAATCAGTCCAGTCCCCTGTCCTCAAGCTGTTGAATGTATGAACAGCGCCACTAGATTTGTTTCTCTTCTTAAACTGTCGAGGAACTGAAAAATCAGTCTCCTTTTGTCATTCTCCTGCCACAACGGTTGGTAAGTTCTTTCTTGAGTGCAACCCAAATCTTTCCTGCTTTAATGTAACTCCTGACCCTGTCCTGGTTGTCTACCTTTGGGAACATATGTTTCATGTTTTTGAAGCTAGGATTGCAGGCATCTCTTAGTGAAATAATACAGCTTACCATCCGAGCAGGAGTTAAGTTCACTTTAATGCACTCCGGTTGGATGTGTACCATGGCGGTGGGGGGTAGGCACTGGTGGTCAGAAGCCCCTCCTGGGGGTTAAAATCTAACTGGAGAGGCATCTATATGCACAGGTATCTCCAGTACAGGGTGGGGGTGTGAGGAGAGCTGTGAGAGCAGAGGGGGAGCATGAAACAGGCACGGTGACACAGTTAAACAGAAACAGGCTTAAATCTGGCTTTCTAGCTTTGTGACCCTAGGCACTCTATTTAACCCCTCTAAGCTGCAGTTGCCTTATCTGTAAAATGGGGCTACAAATGACTTAATTCATAATGTTGTTAAAAGGAGTAAGGGGGTCAGGGAGTGGGGAGAGGGCACGAGGGAAAGGTAACAGATGGAGAACACAGTGTATGGATTCAAAGCACCCTCTATGAATTTAGACTACCTGTGTATGAAGCCCAGTTGTTGCATCTTCAGGTGAGTCAGTTTACCCCTGTTGCTTCCATTGCTTTATCTGTAGCCAGCACGTGTGGACGTGGTGCCTGGAGGCAGTGTGTGACCGTGTGGGTGGAGGCACCCTGTGTGGAGGAGCACGCAGATGTCAGGATGTTTGCGTGCAAAGTTTGTGTGCATTGTGAGTAGTATGTGTGTGTCTGTGTGCATGTATCTCTGTGTAGTGTGTTTGTAATGTGTCCCTGTGAGTAGTATGTGTATATGGGTGCAGTTGTGTATGCGTGTGTGCATAAAGAGTGAGTGTGTGCACATGGCATCCACTTAGGAAAAGGTCAGCGATGCCTCGGGTTAGTCCTGGGGGCGTGACTGCTTACATTCAAATGTGAGAAAAATAGAAAGACTTCTTTTTTATAACGGCAAAGAGCCATCAGGTGGATAACTGTATTATTATTAGCTTCAGAGAAAAAGTACTTGCTGCCTTCGAGATTGGTTCCAGGAAAGACATCTCTCCCATGTACTGCATCACAGCTTGGCATGGAGAGGTCAGAGTGCAGCACCCCAAAGACCTGGCTGCTGGGGAAGGGGGAGCCCTGGCTCAGGACCCACAGCCCTGGATGGGCAGACGTGGCCTTGACTGACGGGGGCAGAACTGATGCCCCAGAAGGTCCTGCTGGTTGGGGTGCTCGCACGTCGGCCGGCCACATGGGAGGCCCTCAGTGCCCGATGCCCAGGCAGCCCCAGGCAGCACAGCCCAGCCTCCCCCTGCCCCCCATCCCGGCTATGTCCAGCAGTAGCCAGGCTGGTGGGTACACAGACCGTGGGCTCTGCATGCAGATGGGCTACTGAAGCTGGCCCAGCTACCTTATTTAGTCAGCAGATGTTCTCTTGTTTCCTCCTGTGTGCTGGGCATAGCAATTAAGTGCTGGGGACAGAGTAGGAGCAAAGCCCAGGCCCCGTGCCTGCCCTCCCGGGCTTGCGGTCTTGTAGGAGTGACAGAAGTGCAGCTCAGACTCAAGTGAACAGAGACAAGTTAATGAGCCCCCAGCAGTCATGGCCATGAAGAAAGGTCTGTGGTTCTTGGGAGCTCTGCATGGGGTCAGCAGACACCGCTGGGGTGATGTCAGGCAAGTTCCTTAACCTCAGCTTCCTCATCTTCAAAAGTGGGGTAACGATGCCTGCCTCATGGGCTGAGGGGATTAGGTGAGATCTGCCTGTAGGTCACAGAGCTTGTAATTGGCAGCTCTTGGTCATGACTTTGATTTATTGTCATCATTATTCTACCTCCCCTGTTCCTGCCCCCACGTGTGAAACCCTCTGTTTCTGCAGTTCGGGACTTGGTGAGCATTTAACAGCTGAGGTTTATGTTGGGGTGAGGGGTGGGTAGAGGGGGACAGGGCAAGGGGATGAGGGGAAGGAGGATCCGAAAGGCAGGATGCT
>PVIY010028426.1:0-33107 GCA_004026745.1 Myrmecophaga tridactyla | reverse complement strand
ATTACTTCTGAATTTCCTCAACTATTTGTAATTAGCAAACTCAAGCCTACTCAATGAGGACGGTTAGATGTTTGTTGAGAAGGACAATCAGCAAGCTCTCCTCCAATCTGGAGGGACTCTCTCAGAGAAGGACAAATGGGGAAGGCACTCTACTGTGTTACAAGTCACTCCACATACTGCACACTTGCCTTGATGACTGGCAAAGGGAGTCCTGGCATCAGCTTGCTAACTTAAGTCGGTACTCCGTTTCCTTTGTAAACCGTTCTGACTTCATGCTGAATGACCCAACGCCATGAGATGTCCTTCTAGTCTTCTTGAATTGCTGTCTTTAACCAAAACCAGGTTCACTTGTTCCCAAACCCACTTTTAAACTCTTCTGTGTCTTGACAGTTGTTTTTTCTACTGTGTTATGTTTTATATTGTCTATTTCATTGATTCGTCTGTGTGTGCATGTGTGGTTAATCTTCTACTTACAGTGTTGATTGTATTGCATAAAAAGAGGTTTTTCTCTCTATAAGCATGAGCTAAATGACTAGGTAGAAGGACCAACTTAAACTTTTTCTAACAAGTTGATTTTGTTATTTAATAAACTATTAATTTTACTTCTCACACTCACAAATGGCTTTCATTTTTAAATTAGACACCATTTAATGTATTGCAATTTTTTAATGCTTTTCAGTGTAAAGCTAGAAGAGACTTTCAGAGGCTCTCTGGCTTGGCTTGCTTCCCTTGATATTTATTATAATTAGCATTTGGAAGGATAGCATTTAAGGCCAGACAACTGCAAAGTAGCATCATGCTGGCAAGAAATTTCATTGGAACAAGGCAATGCTTATAATCTATTCATAAAACCTAAAAAACTTAATGATATAGATACTTCATACCACAACTTTAAAAAATGAAGAATTTGGGGGTTCTATTTAAAATGACTTATTTTTATAGACTCCTTTTACAAATTTTTTAACCACATATCAAATGCTGTCATTAAAAAAAATTAAAAGTCTCTTTCTGTCAACTATATTTCAAGGTATGCTGATACTATACTTAATTTATGGTTGGCCATAAATGTTTCCTTTAAATATAGTAATGAACTTTCTAATGGATAGGACTACAGGCAGGAAACATTATAATTTAAAAATTTTTTTTATTGATATATATTATATATTCACACACCATGTAATCATTCAAAGTGTGAAATCAGTGGTTCACAATATCATCATATAGCTGTGCATTTATCAATACAATCATTCTTTTTTGTGAAAAATAACATATATACAAATAAAGTAATACATTGTAAAGCACATAACAATTAGTTGTAGAACAGATTTCAGAGTTTAGTATGGGTTACAATTCCACAATTTTAGGTTTTTACTTCTAGCTGCTCTAAGATACTGGAGACTAAAAGAAATATCAATTTAATGATTCAGCAATCATACTCATTTGTTAAACCTTACCTTCTCTGTATAACTCCACCATCACCTTTGATCTTTCTCCCACTCTTTAGGTTATTTGGGCTATGTCCATTCTAACTTTTTCATGTTGGAAGGGGCTGTTGATAATATAGGGTAAGGAGATGGAACTAGTCGATGTTCTGGAAAGACTGGCCCCTCTGCATTTCAGGGCTTATCTGGTCCAGGGACACATCCAGAGGTTTTAGGTTTCTGGAAAGTTACCCTAGTGCATGGAACATTTGTAGAATCTTATATAGTGCCCTAGATGTCCTTTAGGATTGGCTGGAATGGTTTTGTTTGGAGTTTGGCAAGTTATGATAGATAGCAATGTCTAACTGAAGCTTGCATAAGAGTAACCTCCAGAGTAGCCTCTTGACTCTACTTGAACTCTCTCAGCCACTGATACCTTACCCCCTTTTGGTCAGGATGGCATTGTTGATCCCACAGTGCCAGGGCCAGGCTCATCCCTGGGAGTCATGTCCCGTGTCGGGGGGAGGGCAATAATTTCACTTGCAGAGTTGGGCTTAGAGAGAGGGAGGTCACATCTGAGGAACTAAAGAGGCCCTCCAGAAGTAACTCTTAGGCATGCCTATAGGTAGGCTAAGCTTCTCTGCTATGCATTTAAGCTTCACAAGAGCAAGCCTCAAGATGAAAGGCTTGGCTTATTGATTTGGGTGTCCCTAATTTTTGACACAGTATCAGGGGTTTCCCCGGTTGTACAGTTTAATATCTCCATATTTTCTCTCCCATCTCTCAAGTGTCTTTGCCAATACTTATTGATTATCTGTTTAAAATACTCCGGATGTATCCAGGCATTACATTAAGCTATACAGGAGTAAAGGCCCTCATTCCTGTGTTTGAATTATTTAAATGATCCATGCAGACAGGTTGAGTTAGATGATGTGCCACAGAAAATTGAGGTTCTGGACAAAATAAACCTTTCTTCTTTGGTCTCAAAGAGTAGATGAAGTTCTAAAATACAGACAATGTCTTCCTTACTCCTGTATTCTGAATTCCCTTAATCCTGACCTGATCAGCTTCATTCTCATCTCTAAATACCAGGTTATATATAAAACAGCCTCTCAAAATCTAGAAACAGCAATTACCAGTCTGGACTAAATGTGACTGCTGTTAAGAGCTCACAGTCTAGGCCCCTCTCTTTTTATAAGTCTTTTCTAAATGAGACCATACAATATTTGCTCTTTTGTTTCTGGCTTATTTTGCCTCACCAAATGTCCCACAGATTCATTCACAGTGTTGCATGCCTCACAACTTTGTTCCTTTTTGTGGCAGCACAATATTCAATCACAGGTACCCACCACCGATCGCCAATCTACTTCTCAGTCACTGCATCCTTCAGTCACTCCATTCACTGGCCATAATGTATAATGTCTAAAGTCAACAGTTCATCAACACTCTCAATTTTAGATAATTTCACTGTTCCCAAGAGAAGGATAACCAATAAACCCACCCTCACCAAACAGAAAATCCAAACCTCCACTTAACTCTTGTCCCTCCCCACCCTTAATTATTTAACCCTGGTATTGCTGTGGTACTGTTGATATTTTCCTCTTAAACACAGCCCACAGCATGCAATAGCGGTTTTCATCTTATACCCGGAACTTATACAAGATTCCTATCTTTGCAGTAGTTCATGCAAGAACTTATTTATATTTGCAGTGTTAATCAGTCGGACATATGGGTCTATACAACTCCTTTCAATCTTGTTCACCTTCAGTATGGTAATATTACTTACAGACCCACTAATGAACTACCTTCACTTTTATCTATTCCCTTACATTTAAGTTCAACCTCATTAGCTAATCACTCACCCATATCCAGCTTCCGTGTATCTCTAGATCCCCTATATCTGTATTATATGCCTCTGATTTTACCTTTACCATGGTCATAAAAGTGGAATCATACAATATCTATCCTTTTGTATCTGGCTTATTCCACTCAGCATTCTGTCCTCAAGGCTCATTGATCTTGTCGTGTGCTTCAGGACGTCATTTCATCTTACTGCTGCATAATATACCATCATATGTATATACCACATTTAGTTAATCCATTTGTCTGTTGATGGGCACTTGGATTATTTCCATCTTTTGGCATTTGTGAATAACGCTGCTATGAACATTGTTGTGCAGATGTCTGTTTGTGTTACTGCTTTCAGCTCTTCCAGGTATACACCAATAGCGGTATTGCTGGCTCATAGGACAACTTGATATTTAGTTTTCTGTGGAACCACCAGACTGCCATCAGTTGCAGCGGCACCATTATACATTCCCACCAGCAGGGCATAAGTGTCCCAACTTCTCCACACCTCTCCAACATTTGTAGTTACCTGTTTCTTTAATAGCAGCCATTCTTATAAGTGTGAAGTGGTGTGCGGGTTTGAAAGTATTGTATACCCTAGAAAAGCCATGTTTTTAATTCTGATCCAATCTTGTGGGAGCAGCCCTTTCTTTTAGTCCCAATTCAACAATGTAGGTTGGAATCTTTTGATTAGATTATTTCCATAGAGATGTGGCCTACCCAATTGTGGGTATTAATTTTTGACTAGGTGGCGGTATGACTCCACCCGTTCCAGGTGGGGTTGATTAGTTTATTGGAATTCTTTAAAAGAGGAAACATTTTGGAGAGAGTCAGAAATGACAGAAGACTCAGAGCCAACAGAAACTTCACAGCAGAGCTGACACAGATGTGGACACGTGCAGAAGAGAGACACGGATGTTTGGAGATGCTTGGAGCCCAGCAGACATTGAGATGTTAAGCAAGCCAGAACCTGGAGAGGCAGATGCCAGCCATGTGACTGCCCAGCTGACCAAGGTGCTCCTAACCCATGGACCTTCCCTGAATCAAGGTAACCTCTTGCTGTTGCCTTGATTTGGACACTTTCAATTCCTTAAAACTGTAAACTTGTAACTTATTAAATTCTTCTTTTTAAAAGTCATTCCAGTTCTTGTATATTACATTCTGGCAACTAGCAAACTAACACAGGTGGCATCTCATTGTAGTCTTGATCTGCATTTCCCTTATAGCTAATGAAAATGAGTTCTTTTCACATGTTTTATAGCCATCTGCATTTGCTCTATTCATATCTTCAGTCCATTTTATAATTGGGTCATTTGTTTGTTTGTTTTTTGTTGTGTTGTGTGATTTCCTTATGTATACAGAATATCAAACCTTTTCCTGATGTGTGATTTCCAAATATTTTCTCCCATTGAGTAGGCTGCCTCTTCACTGTTTTGACAAAATCTTTTGAGGCGCAAAAGCATTTGACTTTGAGGAGTAACCATTTATCCTTTTTTTTTCTTTTGTTGCTTGTGCTTTGGGTGTAAAATTTAGGAAGCTACCTCTTATTACTAGGTTGTGAAGAGTTTTCCTTACGTCTTCTTCTAGGAGCTTTATGGTACTGGTTCTTATGTTTAGTTATTTGATCCAATTTGAGTTAATTTTTGTATAGGGTATAAGGTAAGGGTTCTCTTTCATTCTTTTGGCTATTAATATCTAGTTCTCCCATGCCCATTTATTGAAAAAGACAATTTTGTTCCAGATCAGTGAATTTGGGTGCCTTATTTGGTGGTCTATTTCTGTGCTCTCGATTTGATTTCCTTGGTCAATACTTCTGTGTTTGTGCCAGTACCATGCTGTTTTGACCACTGTGGCTTCATAATAAGTTTTAAAACCAGGAGTGTTTATCCTCCCATTTTGTTCTTCTTTGCTAGGATGCATTCAGCTCTTTGGGGTCTCTTTCCCTTCCAGATGAATTTGGTAACTAGCTTTCCAAAGTTTTCAAAATAGGTTATTGGAATGTTGATTGGCATAGTGTGGAATCTATAGATCAATTTGAGTAGAACTGACATCTTAACTACATTTAAACCTCCTATCTATGAGCAGGGAATGACTTTCTACTTATTTAGATCTTTTAAAATTTCTTTTAGCAATGTTATGTAGTTTCCTGTGTACAAGTCTTTTACATCCCTACTTGAGTTCATTCCTAGATACCTGATTCTTTTAGTTGCTATTTTGAATGGAATTTTTTCATTAATTGACTCCTCAGTTAGGTCATTGCTCATGTGTAGCAACATTACCGATTTGTGCACATTAATTTTATATCCCACCACCTTGCTGAATTTGTTTACTAGATCAAGTAACTTTGTTGTAGATTTTCTCAGGATTTTCCAAGTATAGTATCATGTCATCTGCAAATAACACAAGTTTTACTTCTTCTTTTCCAATTTGGATGCCTTTTATTTCTTTGACCTACCTGATTGCTCTAGCTAGAACTTCTAGTACAATGTTGCATAATAGTGGTGACAGATGGCATCCTAGTCTCATTCCTGATTTTAAGGGGAAGGCTTTCAGTGTCTCACCACTGAGTATGATGCTGGCTATGGGTTTTTCATATATACCCTTTATCATATTGAAGAAGTTTCTTTCTCTTCCTACCAGTTGAAGTGTTTTTATCAGAAAAGGATGTTGAATTTTGTCAAATGCTTTTTCAGCATCAATTGAGATGATCATGTGATTTTTCCCTTTTGATTTGTTAATGTGTTGTGTTACATTAATTGATTTTCTCGTGTTGAACCATCCTTGCATTCCTGGCATAAACTCCACTTGTCATGCTGTATAATACTTTTAATGTGTTGTTGGATTTGATTTGCTAGTATGCTGTTAAGAATTTTTGCATTTATGTTCATTAGGGAGACTGGTGTGTAATTTTCCTTTCTTATAGCATTTTTACTTAGTTTTGGTAATAAATGAGCTAAATAGTATTCCTTTTCCCTCAATGTTTTGGAAAAGTTTGAGCAGGACTGGTATTAGTTTTTTTGGAATGCCTGATAAAATTTCCCTCAGAAGCTATCTGGTCCTGGACTTTTCTTTGCAGGAAGATTTTTGATGACTGATTTAATTTTACTTGTGACTGGTTTGTTGAGATCTTTTATTTCTTCTTGAATCAGAATACCTTGTTCAGGTGCTTCCAGGAATTTGTCTATTTCATCTACATTTTCTAGTTTGTTGGCATAGAGTTGTTCATAGAATCCTCTTCTGATTTTTGTTTTTATTATTTATTCAGGGTCTTGTAGGAATGAAACCTTCTCATTTCTTATTTTATTTCCATCCTCTCTCTTTTTCTTCTTTCTCAGCCTTGCTAGTGGTCCATTGATTTTCCCAAAGAACCAACTTTTGGTTTTTATTGATTCTTTCTGTTCTTTTATTCTCCCATTCAATTAACTTTGCTTTAATCTTTGTTATTTCTCTTCTTCTATTTGCTTTGGAGTTAGCTTGCTGTTCTTTCTCAAGTTCCTCCAGGTGAGCATTTAAGTCCTCAATTTTTGCTCTTTCTTTTTTTTTTAATATAGGCATTTAGGGCAATAAATTTTCTCCTCAGCACAGCTTTTGCCATATCTCATAAGTTCTGATATATTGTACTCTCATTTTCATTTATCTCCAGATAGTAACCAATTTCTCTAGCAATTTCTTCTCTGACCCACTGGTTGTTTAAGAATGTGCTTTTAATCTCCATATATTTGTGAAACTTCTCATTCTTTGGTAGTTGTTGATTTCCAGCTTCATTCCACTGTGATCAGAGAAAGTGCTTCGAATAATTTCAGTATTTTTAAATTTATAAAGACCTGTTTTGGGCCTTAGCATATGATCTATCCTGGAGAATGCTTCATGAGCACTAGAGAAGAAGGCATATCTTGATTTATTGGGGTGTAACAACTTATATATGTCTGTTAGGTCTAATTCATTTATCAAGTTGTTTAAGTTCTCTATTTCCTTGTTTATCTTCTGTCTGATGTTCTATACATAAAGGAGAATAATAGTCTCCTATTATTATTGTTGAAAAGTCTACCACTCCCTTCGCTTTTGCCATGTTTATCTCATGTACTTTGGAGCTCCTTGACTGGGAAAATAAACATTTATGATTGTTATTTCTTCTTGATGAATTGTCATTTTTATTAATATTTAATGTCTTTCTTTGTTTCTTATGACATCTTTACATTTAAAGTCTATTTTGTCTGATATTATTATAGCTACTCCTGCTTTCTTTTGGAACATCTTTTTCTATCCCTTCACTTTCAATCAATTTGTATCCTTGTGTCTAAGATGAGTCTCTTGTAAGCAGTATATAGCTGGATTATATTTCTTAATCCATTCCGCCAATCTGTATCTTTTAATTCATAAATTTAGTCTGTTAACATTCAAAGTTATTACTGTAAAGGCATTTCTTGAATCCACCATCTTATCCTTTGGATTTTGTTTGTCAGATTTATATATTCTTTTCCCTCTTTCTCTTTTTTAAGCAACTGTGCCAGTTTGAAGTTATTATGTACCTAAGAAAAGTCACCTTGTAATTTTGATCCATCTTGGAGCAAACATTTCTTTTAATTCGGATTCAATATTGTACATAGAAGCCTTTGATTAGATTATCTCCAGGGAGATATGACTTACCCAATTATGGGTATGCTCTTTGAATAGAGGGAGACATGGCTCCACCATTCCAGGTGGGTCTTGATTAGTTTGCTGGAATCCTTTAAATGAAGAAGCATTTTGCAGAGAGTGAGAAATGACAGAGCTGACAGAAATTTCACAGAAGAGCTGACACAGATGTGGACACATGGGGAACTGACATATGGGTGTTTGGAGATGCTTGGAGCCCAGCAGACATCACCAGGAGATATTAAGCAAGTCAGAACCCAGAGAGAGCCAAGGAAAGCCAAGAGATGAAAGCCAGCCCTGGAGAAGTAAAGTGAGGAAGCTCCACAGGAACAGAGGCTGAAAGCAATGGAGCCCAGGAGCAAAGAAACAGAAGATGCCAGCCACATGACTTCCCACCTGACAGAGGGGTTCCTGTCTCATTGACCCTTCTTGAGTGAAGGTAACCTCTTGTTGGTGCCTTAATTTGGACACTTTCACTTCCTTAGAACTGTAAACTTGTAACTTACTGAATTTCCTTTTTGTAAAAGCTGTTCCACTTCTGGTACATCGCATTCTGGCAGTTAGCAAACTAACACATTCAATTACTGGTACTTTTCAATTCTGTGCCCTCCTCCAGACTTCCCTCTTCTGTCTCTTTTTTTTTCTTTTTCAGTCAGCAGAACTTCCTTAGTATTTCTTGTAGGGTCAGTCTCTTGTTGACAAATTCTCTCAGCATTTGTTTGCCTGTGAAAATTTTAATCTTTTCCTATTTTGATGGACAATTTGGCTGGGTACAGAATCTTAGCTGTAGTCTTTGTCTTTCAGGATCTTAACTATATCTTACCATTGCTTTTTTGCCTCCACAGTGTCAGCTGAGTGGTCTGAACTCAGTCTTACGTGGTTTCCCTTGTATGTAGTGGATTGTTTTTCTCTTGCTACTATCAGGATTTTCTGCTTCCCTTCAACATTTTACACATTGATTAATATGTGTCTTGGGGTAGGCCTATTTGGATTTATTCTATTTGGAGTACATTGGACATCTTTGATTTGCATCCTTATGTCTTTTATAAGGATTGTGAAGTTTTCCTGCATTATATCCTTAACTAATCTTCCTAGCCTTTACTCTTCTCCTTCTAGGACACCAATGATTCTTATATTTGTGTGCTTGTTTTATCCATCATTTCCCTGAGAGCCAATTCAAAATTTTCCATCATTTTTGTCATTTGCTCTTTTGTGTGTTCAAAAATAGGTTGTTGTCTAGTTCACCTATTCTTTCTTCTGCTTCTTCAGATATGCTGTTGTGTGTGTCTAGTATATTTTTGATTTGGTCTATCTCTATCATATCTGCTATTTTTCTATTTATTTTTTCAAATTCCTCTTTATGCACTTCTAGTGTCTTCTTGATCTCCTTTTTGTCATTAGCTAACCCACTGATTTTAGTTAGTAGAGTTATATGAACATCTTTGATTAGCTGTTCTAAAATCTTTGTCTCCTTTGATGTTTTAATTTGGCCATTAGACTGGGCTATATCTGTCTGAGTCTTTATATCTTCATATGCTTAGTGATCTTCTGTTGCCTTTGAGGCATGTAAATATCTTGATAGGGTTACTTTGGAAGTTGCTTTCCTTCAGTATCCTAAAGTTTTGTGTTTTCAGGATGGGTGTGGAGCAGGATATGGGTGTGGGGTGGGGCACAACTGTGCAGTGACAGGTTGCGGTACAGGTATAGGCATGGGTTGGGGATGCTATGCTGGTGCCTGTGAGTATAGGGTGCAGGGTGCGGGGTTGTGGAAGTGTGGTGTGAGGGTCATGGGGGTAGAGTGTAGCTCAGGCAGGCCTTAGAGTACAGGAGCAGGGTGCGATGTGGAGGACACAGAGGTAGCGCACAGCGGGAGGCTCATGGAGGGGCTATGCAGATGCAGGGGGCTGGTATGTAGGCAGAATGTGGATGGGCACATGGAGTGTGGGGGTCATGGGTATCAGGGTGTTGACTACAGGGCACAAAGGTCAGGGCACAGGGAGGGCAGAGTGGGGTCCGAGGGGGCTGCGATGTGGATGTGTGAGTGTGTAGGGGCAGGGCACAGGTTGCAGGCATTGTGGGATGTGGGTGATGTCAGTTGGGTGCAGGTGTGGGGGTGTTGGGGCAGGGGTGCATGCATGTGCAGGGCAGGGACTATATGGAACCATTATAATATATTTTTACATGAACTTCAGTTGTCATATGTTTTTGAATTGAAGGTTCTGTGTTTATTATTGAAAATAAAGCCAGCCAAAGGATAAGAATTTACATTCTTTGACTCTTGTTGTTATACATAATATAGGATTTGAACATAATATCTACTAAATAAATGCTGTTAAATAACCTTCTTTAATTCAGATAACATTTATTGACATGACTAATTTGGGTGGGTCATTGCCGGGAGTTTGACACAGAAAGATGATTAATACATGGCTGATATGCAAAAGGAGTTAATGCTAAATGATTTTTTTAAAGGTGGATTTTTAAAAAACAACTAAAAATGTCATTTAGAAATGAAACATACAGTCATATTTAAGAATCCAAAGAATGAGTTATATAGTTTAAGGTCAGAAAACATACAAAGATAGTTTCACCTATATCTAACAGATACAAATAGCTGAAAAGAGAATCGGTGTATTGGAAGATAAATCTTAGAAAGCAACACAGAGCGATAAAGGTGTAGAAACTGTGGAGGTAAGTTTAAGGATATGGCTGATGAATGAGAAGGTCAACATATGTTTTATGGAAGCTCCAGTGGAAGTAACTAGAGAAGATACAGCAAAGACAACAAATAAAGTGGTAGTTGCTAAGAATTTTCTATAATTGAACATAAATTTTCAGGTTGAAAATAGATACTGACTCCTGAGCAGGATAAAGTAATTCAAATTTGTTAAATCCAGACATTCTAAATTTAGAGAGCAACAAAAGTTGAAATAGCAGCAGCTTCATGTTTTTTTTTTTGTACTGAAATTGTAAAATATCTTAAAGACATGAACTTCTCTAAAAATTGTACATAGATTATTGCTTTAGTGGTGGAATTAAAATGAGCAAATATTTGCTTTTTCAAATAATATATTTTCTATTAAAATTTTAAAGATTTTTGCTATGTATTATTGAAGAAAATATAATCGTAAATATTAATTTCATACCTATACTGGATAATACTTGCAAAAAACAGTATAAAAGTATTTTGAGTCAGCGCCTCACATGTTAAGATGGTCTGAAATAGAACATATTAAATTTGTATTAAAATTCTTTAAAATAAAATATAAGCCATTGGAAAGACTGTAGAGACTGTGAGAAAATATTTACAAGAACACACATTTGATAAGGGATTTGTATATAAAACACACAAAGAACCTTCAAAATTCAACAATAAGGAAACAAACTACCCATTTACAAATGAGCAAATGATCTGAACAGACACCTCACCAAAGAATATCTATAGATAGAAAATAAGCATATGAACAAATGTTCAATATCGTATGTCATAAGGAATTGCCAATTAAAACAACAGGACACCACTACATTTCTTTTAGAAAGTCTAAAATCCTAAACACCAATAACACCAAATGCTGATGAGGCTGTGGAGCAACAGGAACTCTCATCCACTGCTAGTGGGAACGTAAAATGGTACAGCCACTTTGAAGACAGCCTGGCAGTTTCTTACAAAGATAAACATAAGCTTATCATGCAATCTATCAATTGTATTCCTAGGAGTGTACTCAAACGAGCTAAAAACCTGTACATGAAAGTTTATACCTTTATTCATATTTGCAAAAAAAAACTGGAAGCAGTCAAGGTGCATCAACAAACTATGGCACATCCATACAATGGAGTATTACTCAGTAATAAGACAAAACTAGCTATCAAGCCACAAAAAGACATGGAGGAATCTCACATGCATACTGCTAAGTGAAAGAAGAGTTTGTAAAGGCTACAGACTATATGATTACAACATTCTGGAAAAATCAAAACCAGTAGAGATGGTAAAAAGACCAGTGGTTGCCAGGGGTGCAGGGAGAGGGAGGAATGAATACGTGGAACCCAGGGCTTCTTTAGGACAGTGAAACTATTCTCTATGATACTGTAATGGAGGAAACATGACATTACCCATTTGTCCAACCCATAGACCTGTACAAGAGTTAACTCTAATGTAAACTCTGGACTTTACTTATTAACAACATATCAATATTGGTTTGCTGATTACAGCAAGTATACCATACTATTGCAAGATGTTAATGTCAGGGGAGCCTGTGTGTTTGAGTGAGGTGTATGGGAATTTTGTGTACAATTTGCTCAATTTTCTGTAAACCTCAAACTACTCTGAAAAAGTAAAGGCTATTATTTAACAAGAAAAAAAAGCTTGCCCCTCCAAATCGATATATTACTAACAAAGTGCTCTAGAGGTATTTCTTGAATGCAAGGATGAACTCTTGAAAGCAGAGTGGTAGAAATATATACCAAACAACAGTAACAACCAAAAGCTAGTGTAACAAAGTCAGTATCAGACAAAACAGATTCCAAGGAAAGGCAGAATTTAAGGGGAAAAAAAAGACCATTCAAGATAAAGAGATTGTGAAGTACTTCTTAACATGATAAAGTATACACCCCAGAGTTCAACATTGTAAAAAGTGGAGTCATACTGCAAAGTTAAGGAAATAACCCCAGTGAACTCCAGGCTGAAGGCCAAAAGTCCAGGGTCTGCAGAGAGTTCGAATCCCTCCCCCCACCAGCTAGAACATTGCTAGTGCACCTGATGGGAATGATCCTCAGCCCTCGGGCTTGCCCTGAGTTCCAGGACCGGGCAGTGATGCCAGGAGCCTCCTTAATCCTTCTGGGGAGATTAGTATAGGGGGTGATTGGCGGCAGAACTTACTGGGACGGATTGTTTCCAGCTGGACACTGAAGATGAAAACTTCAGCCAATCCTCATCCTTGTTTGGCAGTGGGGCAGGAGCCAAGCACAAGAGCCATTTGTCATTTACATAATATCTGAATTCCCCTAGTTGTAGGTCACATCATGATGGGGTATTACTGCATTTCTATAGGTATAATATAAGTAAATGCACCAGGAGTCTATAAAAACCCTGAACTTGTATGCAGCTAACAACATATCCTAACACACTATACCTGTACTCTTCCCTATAGCTACAGCTGTACCTGTATCTATGTATTTGTCTATATCTATGTCTATTCATCTACATATATGGAACAAAAAATGGCAGAACATTAAGAAAGAACTGAGAAAACCCTTATCACAGTGGGAGATTTTTAACATACTTCTATTGATGGATCAAGTCAACTAAAATTAATAGGGTTACCAAAAACATGGACAACACACTTAAATCTGTTTAAATGGACATGTATGTAACCCTGTCACTAAAATTGGCCAATGCTTATTCCTTTTAGGTACACAAGTAACATTTTAAAAAACTGACAGTATACTAGGCCACAAGAAAATATGAAGAAATGCCAAAGAATACATATCACACAAATCCTTCTTGCTGGAGACATCATAGTAAAACTGGTAACTCATGATACAGAGCTGGAGAAAATGAAAATAAAGAAATACATAGAAAAGTAGAATTGCAGAAGTCTTAGGTGATATTTGATGATTATGCTCAGTCTGACATACAAATTTGATTGAGATTATGTTTTACTGCCCTAAGCTCAATAGTTAAGTTTAGCAAGAGTGACATCCAGGCATGAGCAGGAAGGAGGGTCAATGTATGCAGCTTCTCCAGTCTCCTTAGTTTCTTCATGGAGACCCATTTAAGTGTTAGTGATGGAATTCTTTCTCCCTGTGCTAAGGTCAAACCAGGCCCCAGGCTCTGCTGACTGAGGCTTTCCAAACCTCTTCTATCAACTATCACGTCAATCTGAAAACTCCAGGAAAATTACTTTATACAATTGCAAAACTTGCCTTACATACCTCATGTCACATGGATCCAACATCCCAGTAGCATACTTTCTTATTATGCAATAAGTATTATCATGTTACAACTTCCGTCAAAATGAGAAGGCAAGTCATGTGAGAGTGAATTACAACTGACTATGTAACCATGATGGACCAGCACGAATGATGTTAATGCAATAGGCAGTCAATCAATATTTGTAGAACAGAAGAATGTGTAAAGAGTGCAGACGTACGCTACCAGATGTCAGGACATAGCTTTTATGCTGTAATAATGGAAAAAGGCAGTAGTGACAAGAGGATAGATGGTAGACAAAGAAAATAGAATAGAGAAGCTAGAAACAAATCCTTACAGAGAGGTGGCAAATAAGCAAATAAAATAAGCATCAAGAATAGGTGACTCTACTAGGAAGCATGACTGGAAGCACAGAAGCGGCTCAGTGCAGTGATTAAATGAAAGCTGACACTTTACTCGGTGATTTTGAGCTCTATTTCCCTTTAAACCTAAAAAAATAGCTCATTCCCATGTTAATTAATAGCAGTAATTCTCAATTTATTTCCTGCCTGACCATTAGCAATCTCTCACACAAGTCATACTGAAGGATGGGCCCAACAGTTAGGAAAACGAGAATAAGGGGAGGTGCTTGCTTTAAAAATACATCATGACCAGAAAAAATTAAAAGAAGATGAATTGGAAACATATTTGCCTTAGGGTAAGGGCAAGATTAATACTTTTAAAGTATCACTGATTTTTAGGGAAAAATGAAGAAAAATGCAAATAAACCTTGAGCAATGAATATGTATGAACATAAAAAAGAAACATAAATGACTAATAAACTTAAAAACGTTCACTTGAACTATGAATCAACAAAATACAAATAAACACACTGCAATACCCTATACTAGTTTCCAAAAATTAAGGGGGTATATTTTTAAATGATGACAGTCAACACTGGCAAAAGTATATGAAAAAATGGGTATGCTCTTCTGCTGTTAAAAGTGGAAATTAACATAATGCTTTAAGAAAGATATTTAGCACTGTGTATCAAGAGCCTCAAACAAATAGGTGATTTCAATTCTAGGAACTTGTTGCTAAGAAACAATTAGGGAGGAAAACAAGGATCTATGTTCAAGGATATTTATTGCAGCCTATTGATAATGGTAAAAAACTGGACACTAATTAAATGATGAACAGATAACTAAATTAGTGTAATTAATTCACTGAACAAAATCACAGGTTGAAACACATATAAAAAAAGAATAATGCTCATGACATAATGTTAAATGAAAAAGGTAGAATATGAAAATATATATTAAAGTATATACCCATAGAAAGAAGACTGAAATTTTAAAAATGGATGTTTCTGCTGAAACTTAAAGTCAAATCATTCAGCGTGGGATACCTAAATATAGGCAAGTTGATTGATCATAATTATCAATTTCCTTCAAAGTTGTAATCAGAAGAATCCTTATAATCACACTCTATTATAAATACCCGCTATATCCCATTATAAATACACAGACATGCACATGCATGCAAACATATCCACACATAAGTTAAAAGATCATCATATCATTCTCCTTTTTACAAGAGGGTTAAATTTTATAGTATAATGGCAAAGTCTGCCATTTTTTAAAGTTCCTTTTAAAAATATACCAAACTAATAGAACAAATGCCATTTACATACTAGTAGACCTGAACAGGGAAAAATTATATTTAAATGAGCAAATGACTAAAAGGAAAAAAAAAAAGACCAACAACAAAACTGGAACCTACTGACATACCAACTGAGATTTTAACAGTCTTGCTTTGTTTTGTTCTTCGGATACAGGCTCATTTTTAAACACAGTATAAATTTACAAACGTAAGCAATTCCAATATACTTTCTTCAGTATTTTATTCTAAAGTAAACTCAGAGATCTGTCTCTTTTAAAGCATCATTATTTAGTACTTGCTTAAGGAATAACATGAACATCCAGAAATTGAAATTGGCAGAAACAATTCTCAGACTAGTAATCCAGCAGGACAGGACATTTTTCAATTGGACGTGCACATTTAAAGCATCATAACAAAGACTGTCAGATTTGGAGACCCAGCCTCTTAACCAAAACCATGAGTTGTTGGAACCAAATTTGCTCCAGTTCTTGGCATGGTTTGTAGCCTAGCATCAGCCCCTGATTTAGTGCATGAATATTAAATGGAGAGAGGAAAAGTAGGAGTTGTGCTATAGTGAGAAGTGAGTTTCTGCTAACAGAGTGCTATCATGAAGAACTGCTGGAAGCCCTGAAACCGCCCTGAGTCTCCTTCTCTATCATATCATAATGGGCAACTATGGCTTTCTTGTCTACCCCAGAACAACTCCTCCAAGCTCCATGTGGTGGTGCTGCAACAATCAGTCCTACCGGTACATATCCACTCTCACCTGTGTGGATACGTGACATGGGTTGACCAACCAGTGTGTATTGTCACTCTAGATATAATGAATGACACTGGGACGTCATGTGGCCCAAATAAGCCACTGGTGCTCTTTGTCCCAGAATGGATATACATGCTCTGAGATGCTTGTCTCTTGTATCAGGAGCTAATTGACCAGATGCTGCTGCACTGACAGCATGTATCTTTCCCACCACTTGGAGAGAGCTTGCCAGAGAAGAAATCAGAAAGAATGAAAAAGAGAGAGAGAGGGTGAGAGTCTGTGTGAGTAAATACACTACCAGCATGGTTTGAGCACCTTAATCGGCCATTGTCTGATTTATTTTATAAATAAATAAATTCCACTTTTGCTTGAACTTCATTGACTTGGGTTTCTCTCACTTGCACCTAAAAGTATCCTGAATAATACATATATCAAGAGCAGTAATTCTTCCCATAGTGAGCCACAAAAGAAGATTGCCTTTTAATTAATAAAGGCAATCTTGATAAATAACATTGCCTTTTAATTAATTTTTGACCCATTTTCTTATCGAGTCAAGCAGACTCTTTTAAAGAACAAATACATCTTTAGATACAATGACATTTTTTCCAAAAAAAAGTTGTTTATCTTCAGTTTGGGCTAATTTGAAAGCGATCACATGAACTCTTTGCTTCCAAACCCAGTATTCACTCTGTTATTCTTATTTTACTCATTTTCTTTACTTATTTTATTTGAAATGGGTGGTCACTTCCTCTTCTAAAAACACCATCTTGTTTTCTTGAGTCAGCAGCATTCTCCTAATTTAACCTCTACGTTGCAGACCTTGCTTCTCAGCCTCCTTCACTCTCTTCTCTCTTTCTCTGCCTCCTAATGTTGGATTATCCTAGGATTTAACTGAACCGCAAATCCTCTTCTGTCTTTCAAGGTGATCCTATGCATTATCATGACTTTAAATATCCCTTATAGTCTGATGATTCCCGAATTTATATATCTATTTTAAGTATCTCTGAATTCTAGACTTATCACGTTTGATGTGTCTACCTGGACATTTCACAGGTATTTCAAAGTTAATATGTCAAAAAAAAAACTTTACTTGGAACATACTTCCCTAAAATCTCTCTTTCCCTCTCCTTCTTCCCATCTGAGTAAATGACACTTCCTTTATCCCAGTTGATCACACCAGAATCTGAGTGCCATCCGTAATTCCTCCCTCTATATCTAATTCATCAGCAGGCCCTACCAGGCACTATCTTATAAGTACAGCTTTCATCCATTCTCTTCTCTCCATCCTACTCCAAGCCACCTCCTCCCTCACCAGGATTTCTCCAACAGCCTCTTCACTGGTCCCCTACATCCCCCTCACCCCCCTTTAAACCAACTCTCCACACAGCAGTCAGAGTAATACCCTCAAAAACTTGCGTAAAGCCCCCGGTGGCTTCCCACTGCACTTTCCACGAAGCCCCACTCCATTTGGTCCACGCCCCCTCTCCAGCTCCATCTTACCCTGCTCAGACCTTCTCTACATTGGCTTTCTTTCAGTCTCTCAAGCAGAACAAGCATTTTCCTCTCTCATAGCCATTGCACGTGCCATTCCTCTGCCTGGAGAATCTGTTCATACTACATGGCTGTCACCTCTGTGCTCCCGGCCTTGGCTGAAATGCTGCTGCCTGCAAGCCCTTCCATCAGCACCTTTCCATGTATGTTTCATTGTGTTTAAATCCACAACTGTGCCCTTCCTATTTCCTTCACAACACTTACCGGGGGACTCATAATGATATCTTTGTTTACTTTTCATTATTATTCTCTCCTTAGACTCTTACTTCCATGAGTACAGGAAGGGAGCCTGTTTTGTTCTCCAGTATATATATTCAGCATCTAGAGTAGCACCTTCCATAGTAGGGGCTCAACTACATGTATTTGTTTAGTGGAAGGCACGCAGGCCTTATTAAAATATAATTGCATCTAGGGCAGGCCACAGTGGCTTAGCAGGCAGACTTCTCGCCTGCCATGCCGGAGACCCAGGTTCGTTTTCTGGTGCCTGCCCATGCAAAAAACAAACAACAACAACAACAACAACAAAATATATATATAATCGCATCTGTAATGCACATTTATAGACCACATCCCTCTGTCTAGCATTTAGCATTGTGATTAAAAACCAAAGTCATCAATCTTCACACATGCTGCTATTCTTTAGCAGAGAATCTGCCAACTTCAATAGCAACTACATGAACAACTGGGGAAAGAATCTGAACCCACAGAGCAAAATGGGAAAATGAAAGATTTGTACATTGTTGTTTTTCAGACCTTTTTATTGCTGTAATATGATTGATGCATATGTCATAATTCATAGGTTGAAACTTCCCTCATTTCACGTCTCAGCGATCATGCATACCACTCCATTTTCTAGCATGAATGCGAATCCGCACGTCCTGTGTCTGAACAGTGTATTCTGAGGTTCAAGCTCATATATTCTACCTTAATAAAACGAATGGATGGATTTGGAAATTTAGCACCAGAAAAATACTGCTTTCTACTTTTCCTTTTCATCTCTGATATCTCAGCTATTTCCCTTTTGCAGTCATCTAAATCAGACTGAGTTTTAAAGACAAGACTGATTTGGCTGTAAAATGAAAAGGTTATGATAATCAATTCTTTCAAATAACTCATCAACTTAAATGGCCTATCAGACTTTCCCTCAGGGTTGGGTACTCTCGAGCAATCCAGTCCTAAGATATGTCCTGAAATTTGGTGGAATACATTTACAAAATTCTACCATCGGGCTCTGTCGTTTTGATACCTGGGCCATCCCAGAAACAGTCTTTCTTTTCCCTCCACCTCATTATTTTTGCTGTTTTCTCCCCTTTAGTTCCTTTTACAGAATGGTATTTCTTCTTGAAACTCTACTCCTGTGTTAGAGGTCCTACTAAACCTCCAGGGGAGCTGATGGAGACTATTTGGGGACCCACAGTTTCCTAGAATTAAGATTCTTGAACAAAAACGGAACATAAAAGCATACTATTATTTCATCTTGGCTTTCCTTTTTGTCTCTATAATATCTAGTTCTTTGCTTTAAGAGGGTCCAAATTGAACAAGATGATTTATTTCCTGATTTAATATGTGCCCTCTTAGAAAAGATGTTATGGCTATATATTTTTAAGGCTTTGTTGCTGATTTTAGTTCTCTGAAATTATTCAGCAAATACCAGTAAATGTGTGGAATATTTGATCATATAGTGTTTTCTGAAAGCTATAATGAGAAAGTATCACCAAAACAACAGTTTTTTTTTTACTGTTTATTGTCATAACATATACAACTTAAGGTTCCCATTTTAACCATTTTCAAGTGTACAATTCAGTAGTATTAATTACATTCTCAGTATTGTGCTCCCATCACTAGCATCTACTACCTCTAATTTTTCACCACCTCGAACAGAAACTCTGCACCTATTAAACAACAACTCCTGTCCTTACCTCTGGCCCCTGGTGACGTATAATCTACTATGAAATTTGCTTCTTCTAGGTATTTCATACATGCAAACATACAGTATTTGTCTTTTTGTGTCTGGAGTATCAAATGTTGGTTTTAATTGTTTAGTTATCCAAGAAAAAAATTAATACATAAGGGTTGCACGTGGCTGTTTACTGGCATCACAATTTATCATGCATTTTTTCCTGATGTTATGAATGAGGTAATAACTTTCTTTAAGTCCCATGATGCTGCGATGAGGTTTACAATTCTGATCTAGAAATCTTCAGGTCCTTCCAACTCCTGTACCTTCTGTCAGGCTCACAATGAATGGACTGTAAATCCATTAAATTACTTGTATTTATCCTTGTGAGAATGATAAGTTTTATGAAGATTATCATTTATCTGGTTATTAATCTTTCCAACAAAGCCATTTTATTAACACTGCCCATTCAAAAGCCATAGCCAAGCCACTTAACCCTATAGTTGCTGTGAAATATACCATTTTTACTATAGATTACACACCCAAAATATTTTGATGTCTTTACACACACGAAGGCTATAGTTCCCTACAATCTGTCATCACAGCTCCAAATGGAAAGTATGATATTCCTAGAATAATTTTTAGCACAGAGGAAGGATTATACTTGCTATTATTGTATTATTGCATATTAAATATGAAATTCATGATCATTTAATGGTGAACACAGACCATCCTAGTAATTTGAGATTATATACTTACGGAATATAATTATTTTATGTCTTGACAAAGTTCTGGAAACTATTCCTTCAGAAATGACTCACATCAAATCAAAACTCAATTTATAATATCATTAACATAATCAAGACTCTCAAATACAATTTGATGAAATTGTTTTGTAAATGGTTCGTGTTTGTTCCATATATTTACCATGTACACTTGTATAAAAATATTTGTACACTTGTATAAAAATACTTACGTAGAGCCATTATGTTGAAATTCTTTTCATTACCAATTCCTCCTAACACATTAAAAATTTAAGCATGAATTTTATACGGTGTTCTCTTAAAATATTTGAAAACAGAATATGATTTAACCAAAGTAATCACCAAAGTAATGCAACCTCTAATTGGTCTTTGTTGAGAGTAAAGGAACAATTATTTAGTTGAATTTAATTACTATTCAAAGTAGAATTTGTGCAGGGGGTGGGCAGTGCTGCTGGTAGCTTTAATCCGGTTTCTCTACTCCCTGAGTCACGTAAATTGCTCTGAAATGCAAATTTTTCTTTCCTGCCTTCTGTTTCCTGTCTTCTTCAACATCCAAAAAATATTCTATCAATGTGCTAATATTTGTTCTGTCTCCATGCGGGCAGTATTTTTTTTCTCCTGACCTTTGTGTAAGTGCCTAGATTTACTGTCAATATTTGCTGTTTGGATGGACAAACATAACGCAAAGATGAATTCTCCATTAAACACTACATTTCAGTTGTTGTTCTATAGGATTACATTTTCAGTGATACCTATGAAAGTAGAAGTAAGGAAAGATATTTTCTGCAAAATTCACGCAAAAAATAAAATATTCATGCAACAAAAACCCTTAAAAAGATTACTGTAGTAAATGCTTAGAGTGCCACCCAGTTTGCCCTCATAACCAAAGAATTTATTCTCCCAGATGCCAGGACTGTTCTGCTGACAGCTGACAACCGAGTCCCTCCTCTGGAATTGTCTTTGGTGAAGAGAGCTGGCACGCCCAGGTTGAGCTCCTCCATGGACAGCTAATGACTGGTGAACTCCCAAGTACAAAGGTTTGGCACCCTGCTTTACCCAGGCCATCTCGGAAGGACCAGCCTAAGTTCAGAGGGCCTTCCTCAGTTAGTCCTGCAAGGATGGAGGCCTCACAGTTTAACTTCTTCCTCTACTTGATCCTGCTTCTTCACTCTCTCGAAATCACTCTTCCCAAGAGGATCCCCGGATACATTTTCAGCATGCATATCTCAGTTTCACGGACTCTGGGGCTCTAGAAGTCTGTTCCCAGTGGGGAGTTTGTCTACCAGGCAACACGTGTGTTCCATTAATCCCTAAACTGCCACTCAGCCACTCCAGGCTCCTCAGTCCAAGCCAACCAACTTGCAAGGAAAGGACCCACCATTCTGATAGTAACTGTCACCCAGGTGAACCAAGAGGGAATTTCTTGGTATTGCTCTGTCCATTTTGATAGTAAACGGGCAAGTGCAGCAACTATTCATGAGCTGACAAAGGCATGATGAGCAGGGTCTCAGACCGCTCAGCGTCAAATGCCAGGTCCGCTCACCAGGTAGCTTACCTGGACCAACAATAGTTTAGACAAGAATGAAGAGAGCCTGGAATGGGGAGTTCAGAAGTGGGGTGTGTGCTATCAGTTGAACTGTGTCCTCCAAAAAGACATGTTGAAGTCCTAATCCCTACTACTTCCAAATGTGAACTTATTTGGAAATAGGGTCATTACAGATGGAATTAGGCAAGCTAAAATGAGGCCATAATAGAGTAGGGTGGGTCCTTAATAATCCACTAAGGACTGGTGTCCTGATAAAGAGGAAATCTGGACACAGACAGAAGAGAGAACGCCATGAAGTGACTCAGGCAGAGAATGCTGGCAAGCCACCCGGGGAAGCCAGGAGAGGAACATGGAACAGAGCATTCCTTACAGATCTCAGAGGGTTCTGTGGACACCTCGATTTCAGACTTCTGGCCTCCAGAACCATGAGACAATAAATTTCTATTGCTATAAGTCACCCAGCTAGTAGCACTTTTTAATGGTAGCCCTAGCAAGCTAAGTCAGATTGAGGGGAGAGATGCTTGGTTTCAGTTGCAACCCTGAGACCAGCTGCAGGAGAGAAGTCTGTGGCTCATCTCCTTAACATTCCTTTCACTCATTCCTTTCCTAAGTATCCTCAGGAAAAGAGACCAATCAGGTTTGTTTCGAAGAAGTAGGTTCCACAGGAAGCAAGAGAATATAAGTCATGTAAGGGGTGGTCCAAAGTACCTGCTATGGAGTGCTGCCCTGGTCTGGTCTCTCTTCAGAACCAAGACACTCGCTCATTATTCCAGCTGCCAGGACAGATACCTGACGGCAAGAATTACTCTTGACTAATCAGAGCTTTCTCACTCATGAGTAATCCCTCCTTGGGAGAAACACATACATTGTTTGATCAATGTTTGATCCACCTTATCTATCTTAGGTCAGGTTCCCGAGAAGCAGAGTCTGAGTTAAAGATTCTCGTGCAAGTGATTTATTAAGGAATTGTTTTCAAGAGGAAGCTGGTAGGCAATAAGGGATGCAGACTAGTGTAGGACAGGGAGCTAGGAAAGGACATGGCCAGATGAAGATGTGACCCCTTACTGGCCACTTAGTAGCTGGTAGAGAGGATCTGAGTAGGGCATTAACAGTGTATATACCACTATTGTATTTATCCTGTGTAGACATGATCCTTGACTTTGAAATAATTACAAAGGAAGCCAGAGTTTAGAATATTCTTAAAATTACACAAAAAATCTGATTTTAACCAAGCAGAGAATAGTCGGTCATCAGTTTTACTGTCTTCTGATTTTTAAATTGAAATATTCAGACAAATCAACTATAACCCCTCCCTCCAAAGCCCTCAGATTGCATAGTCCCTAAAAATAGCATTTTATTAAACTCTAACTTTGAAAACTATCTATCCTCAAAAATCCAGGGCAAATTTTAAGAAAAGAAAGTTATTTAAATGTATCAGCTAAGCGGAGCTTCTTTTTAGTTGAAGACTCTAAATGAAAGATTTAAAGCCAAAAGAAATTCTCGAGGTAAACCTAATGATGGTCCTTATCAAATGTGCTGCATATGCATTTTCCAATTGCCTTGACAGTTATTTAAAAAGTTTCAGCAGGCTTCACCATTGGAGATGTCAGTCCGTTGCGGAGACTCTCAGGGCTGGTTTTCTATTTGCATCTTGGAATGCACACGATCCTCTGCAGCAGCCATTGCTATGCGCAGAGAACATTCTCTGCTAGAGCAGAAATAGCCTCAGCCTGGAGTTTCCTGCCTTTGTGGGAGGAGCAAGGTGAAAATCTCAAGCATTCACAGCCATTCTCCAGAGCTTCTCCCGTATCTCCCTGTCAATGGACATGAGGCTAAGAGGGTGCAGGTTCTCATTTATTGATAGTGGTGTTGATGGTGAGGATGTTGATGATTAGAGTTATTTACTAAGAAGCTGGAAACTTTCTAGATGCCTATATGAATTTTTAAAAAATTTATTATGGTGAACTATAAATCATATAAAATTTTAACCATTTTATTTAGTGTATAATTCAGTGGTATTAATTACATTCACAATGCTGGGTAGCTATCACCATTGTTTCCAAAACTATTTCATCACTCCAAACAGAAACTCTGCACTCATTAAGCAATACATATGGATTTAATTTGATTCTTGTTATAACTCTACAAGGTAGATCTATGATTATCCCCATTTTTACAAATGAGGAAGCTAAAGTACAGAAGGTTGTATAGCTATAAAGTGACAGTCTGACTGCACAGCCTAAACTTTTAATCATTGCCCCTTCTCTGATATGCTTTTCAAAGATTTTTCACAAGTAAAACCAATTGAGAGTTTTTAAATAGAGTTAAAATAGTCAAAAAAGTGAAGCTAGGTTTTCAGGTGGCCTCTTCTATCTTGCGACAAATGAAAAGCCTATGGTACATTCCTGATATCTCTTTCACCACTTCATATCTCATAAGCAACATTCTCTTCCTGCTGGTTCTGCCTTCATTTCCACTGCCAAGTCCTCAGCTGAGGCTACCTTTGACTGTTCTGAGCTCATCCTCTTCCCTCCTCTACAGCTCCTAATCCACTCCCCATGACAACCAGATTGATCTTCCCAAAGAATAAATCTGATGGGGCCTCTCTCCTGGTTTGCATGTGCAAATGGCTCCCCACTGCTTTAGGATAAAGCACTCATTCCTTTGGGCACAAGGGACCTCCTCGCCGATCCTCAACCTCATTTTTCATCACTGATACACAGCACACAGTCACACTGAAGTGGATGCTGACATTCTGAGGGATTCTGAGAAGTCATGAGATCTTTGCAAATTCATGAAATGCTAAACACTGCTCTCTCAAAATTGCCCAGAAAATTCTCATCACTATATAAAAAAATCAAAGATCAAGTTGGGAACTGAAATGACAAAGATAGTGGATAAGGACTTTTACAATCCTTATGAGAACATCACAGAAATATCTGGCCATGCAGATGGCACGGAGAAGAATAAAATTAGACAGATGCTTTCTGGGGGCAGAGGCAGGTTCTGCAGGAATGGGAAAGTAGAAGAGTCACATTCATGACTTCAGGTTGGGCTTAGATGACAAGAATCAAAGGACTATGATGAGCCAGGCAGAATGGAGAGCCAAGAGAGGCCAAGGCCTGACAAAATACAATTGCACAAAAATGGATACACAATCACAAAGTGCCATTATTATTTAATTTTCATACTTGACTTAATTCCAACGTATGACTAGAACATATACACTGTAAAGGAAAATATGGAGCAATTTTATTTTCAGCAAGCTAACATATCGTGTTTTAGAAATTTGGATTTGTTATTTTGGAATTTGATATACAAATATACTGAAATACTAAATTTGAACTGACTTTGAAAGAAAACATTAAATAAATTCTAGAACCCATAGAACTATCATCAACTTGATCCATTAGTTTTGAAATTATATATGTGTGCCTTTTATACCTATCTCTACAAAAATTTCCATGAAAATAAGCAAAAAAAAATACATGTTCATTTTGTACTAGGGAATTACTCCATCGTACTGGCAATAATCTTTAAACTAATTGAGTTATATTTTCCCTTATTATCTTTATCTATGCTTTCCTTTAAAAACTTGTGTTTTCTAATTACCACACTTTAACTTATGAAACACAAAGAACTGACAACTTTAGTAGGCACAAATATTAGCCCATTTTTACCTTTTGTCATGTTTATGTTTACCTTTCTTTCCTTTTTGGCATGGGCAGGCTCCGGGAATCAAACCCGGGTCTCCAGGACGGCAGGTGAAAATTCTGCCGCTAACGTATGTTTACTTTTGATACATATTTTGAGCAAGACAAGGTTTTTACAGATTTGGGGGCAGAATGATTCTTTCCATTCATGCTCAAGAATAGTTGTGAAGTCAAAGTTGAGCTTTTTTTTTGCTCTTGTTTTCCTTTCTCTTGCTTATCGCCAATTTTGTAAAACTACTTGGACTTTTATTCTCATTAAATTAATCTGTCTTAATATCTAGAGCAAAGCTAGCAGTAAAATGTAAAGCAAATGTAATTCTACCACAAAAATTAAGAGCAGAATTAGAAGTAGAAGATCTTAAAGACTGTGACGCAAGTAACTGCAATTAACAATTTAATGCCCAGTCACACGGAAATGCTATCATGGCATTCTAAAAATCGAAAATATCAGACATGCATGATTATGCTAAAATGCATAGCAGATTAGCAGTCAAAATACCTTAAAACAGTTGAAAGAGGAAGTTAACTACATGTTGTTGATATTTAATTACTTTGAGATCATCCATTTATTCGACATTGTTGCAAATTTATTAACTATAACGTCATCTATGAAGGAAAACGAATCAAGTGCCCTTACAACTATTTGGCTTTTTATGTTAAACGCTGTAAAGTAATTCTATAAAATCTAAGTTAAAACCGATTACTTACCTTGGCTGTGTTAAAGAGCACACTGGTGGAATGAACTACAACCAGCCTGATTTCTATCAAATGCTCAACAGTTCAAACTTTCCCATTACTTCCAAAACGAGAGTGAAAGATGTCTCAGTGTCACCAACTCTGACTGGAAGAAAAGACTCTCACATGTTTGGCCTTGTCTTACGTTTCATCACCCGGTATTAGCAACAGGCATATCTAATTTTACTCAGTGACATAAACAGCTCATACCACACTTAAAACGGTTCGGGCACCGATTCCAGGACACGGCTCTAACCGTGCCAAAAAAACAAAGCAAAACATTCTTATAAAACCAACATTTAAACCCTGATGCATGATAGCCTTACATAATTATAACGTTCTAAAATAAACTTTACCTCAAATGAATAGCAGAACACTTCTGGAGACCAGTTTCCAGTAGACTCTAATGTCAACAAAATCGCATGAAAAATAGTTTCAAATTAACAGGTAACATTCAGAACTCACTACTTTGTTAGTAGCAAATGTGTATTATATTCATCCATGTAAATGCTGTATTATCATATTACTGTTTTAAAATTCACTTTCCTTCAGCCCATTTTTAATGGAAAACTTTAATATTTGGAGAGAAAAATCTTAAATAATGATCATGATAAGAAACAGAAGATAAACTCCACATGTTAAAATTCAGACATTTCTTGTTTAGTAAACTAATAATTATATTATTTTGAAAAATTATAGGAATATAACCATGTGCTCTTATATTGTCTTTTTTTAATTTAAAAAGAATAACAATTAGATCATTCAAATTTATAAAGTATGCCAAAAATAGAGTATGTATCAAACTTGTGATTAATCTTAATCTTTTATTTTGCATCATTTTTGTACAGCCTGGCCTGTAGCATGAATTTAAAAATTGACTAAATTAAATATTTAAAATTTGTTTTTCAGCACTAAACACTGGATATGAGAAGCAATGCAATGATAATCCAAAAACTAAATTTTTATTTTATTTTCTTCTTGGGAGACCTTTTCTTTTCATTCCATTAGTCCTTCATACTCTGAATTCTTTTGAAATCTGATGCTTCTGTTACACTGACAGCTGCAGACCTTAAATTAAAAGCTAATGCCACCTCAACGAATCATGCATTTATAAAGCACTTAAAATCTTTCATGAATTCCCTGCATATTGCTATTTCTATTATCATAGCAATTCAGTTAGACATAAAATTGCAGCACACCTATCAATTCTTAACAAAAATATGTAATATATTTAACAATGATAATATGGGATTTATTTTTGTTATAGTATATGTCTGAAAAGTCCAAATTTGAAACTCCAAACTCAATATTTTGGTTGAAATGTCACACATTTGAAGGCTATGTTTTGGTTTTGAGGGCCCTTTTCGTCAATCAGTAAACTGGTTTGAAGCAAAGCACTTTTCAATGTTTTGGGCACTGCTTTGTGAAAATATTAGTCAAGTTATGTGTTTTAGTTCCATTCGTGGTCAATGGTTTGATTGAATATTATCAACTTCTATGTATAGTACTGTGGGAGGACCACTGAGAGAAATTAATCCTTTGATTGTACGGCCAGTTTAAATTCTTAAAACAAGATCTTCAATTTTTTTTTTTTTGGGTGCATGGTGCAGGACTTGAACCCAGGTCTCCCACATGGTAGGCGAGAATTCCGCCTGCTGAGCCACCGTGGCCTGCCTCCTTTCAGTGCTTTCAATATTGGTGTGCTTAGATTTATATCTCACATATGCACACATCTGACATGTTTTTGTTTCAACAGAATCATAATGTTTTAAAGTTCTGAGAGGTCTTAAAGAAAACCCAGTTTAACACTAATCCAGACATAAGATAATTTATTTAAGGTTATGATCGCTAGCAATGGCATTATTGGAAGTGGCTTGGAAGACCCTTGGTTTAACATCCCAGTTTGGTCCTTGAGTAGAATGCTAATGTGCTTGCAAAGCATGACTCTACATACCCATACCCACCCCTTTATAGGAGTCACCCTAATTCTCTCTGTTCCCATTCTTGGCCATTGCAATATCAATTTATTTTTTGCCTCCTCGCCTGGCTTCCCTCCTTCAACTCTTGCTTCTACATGGGGGCAGATTGTCCCATTGCCCCTTGCAGGGTTTAAGACGTTGGATTGGGGATATCACTTTGAGAACTAGTGAAAACAGGGAAGTTATGGTAAGAATATGGTCATTTTTTGGCTACTAGCTTTTATCTTGAAATAGAAGATAAGACTGTCTGCCTAGGAAGAGTGTGGGACTACGGGATGAGGAGTCCAGTTTTGACAAGAAGAATAGGGACATTAAGAGCAGTTGCTGTGAAGAGTTGGGGATTAAATTTACTAGGGAAATACATTAGACAGTGTTCAGGCCCCAGCTGGAGTTGATGCACGTAAGGAAGTCACATTCTGATGAATCCCATGACCTTGTACCCTACCTGAAACCATCAGCTCCTCTGTGATCAAATTCCCCAATCCCACCTCAAACTTCTCCAAAATGAATCACATCCTCTCCTGAATCTTCCTTGCATTCCTTCCATTCTTCCTTTCTTGGTTTATTACTCCATCCTCAAAAACATCACAGATGACTCGGGAATCTTCCCCCCCTTGCCCTCTCCCTCACTGACCATCTGCCAATCACTAAGTTCTATGGATTCCTTCCCAATCATCCCTGGATCTGCCTTGTGCTCCATCCTCTTGCCCTTCATGTCTGGTTGCCCATCATTTCTGCCCTAAGCTCTTGCTGCAGCCTTGTCCCTGGTCTCTCAGCCTACAGGCTCCTCTTCCCTGTCCTGCACACACCAAGGCTGCATGAACAATGCTGAGAACTATAATTTCTATCACCACTCCCCTGTTACCTACCCCCTTCGACAAGCCTTTGAGATATGGTACAAAGTCCTAACTTGGCACATACAGCCCATTATGGTTGGGCCCTGTTCATATTTTCTATCACTCCTTGATGTTCCACAAAAAGCTATGAGTCACAGTGCCATTTGATGCCTTGCTGGATCTCAGACAGAGGCTACCTCCCATCTTTTTCTTCTGCTGGACAACTATATTTTAACCTTTGAAATCCTGTTCACATGTCACTATCAGCTTCTATGTGTATTATTAAACTTATAATTATTTGCATTTATGCTGCAATCATTTGTTTATATTTCTGTCCTCTCTGCTAGAGTTTGAACTTGCTCGGTGCCTCCACACCGAGTCATCAATCAGTGTTTGCTGAACTTTGAGCAGCTACATTAGACTGTTCGGCAGTTTTTTTATAATAGTGAGTCCACAGTGTATGTTAACCTTCAAAAAAATATAGAGCTAACACATGACCAGAGTGATATGATATGAGTTATCCAGAAGAGGTCACTGTTACAGTAATAAAAAGTACGGTCTTGAGGGCAAATTAAATGTGAAATCTAACTGAATTATTTCCTAAGTAGAAACTTAAAAAAAATACCTTGCCAATTATTTGCCTTTTTAATGAAAGCAACAATTCTTCCTAACATATGACAAGTGCCCTTTCACACAAGCAAAATGAAATGATCAAATGATTATATACACAACTGAAAACCAAGAGTTTTCATTTGACCAGTAATTGACTGCACAATTCTCACCAGAACTCTCCGATTATTTTAAAATAGGGATCACCCAAGTGTACACAATTTAACAAAGGTAATTCACATTCCCTTTAGGGCTAATGTGTCAATAAAAAATTAGACTGCTTATGAGATTATCATATCCTCAAGCTTTTGCCAAATGTCCAATAATAATACCCATTGTACACAAACTCCTCTTCTCTGGGGGACCTGTGCTGGGAGTCCCTCTTCTTGAAGAGTCTGGGCTGGTCTAGCTAATCCTACTGCACAACTGCTGTCTGGATTGGCTATCACTGCTCTCTGAAACTCTGCTAATTGCTCCCTAGGAATGCTCTTTCATGTTTTCTCTTGATTGACTCCCTTGCTTTGATGGAGTACACTCTCAAACAATAATTCAGAAAGGGTGTTTGAGAAGTAGATTGTCTGAGTCCTTTGATGTCTTGAAAGTCGATCTTTTCTGCTCTCAAATGGGTTAAGAGTTACACTTGGTACAGAATTCCAGGTTGAAATGATTTCCTACTAAGCTCCCTTGCTCTACCGCTATCTATCATTAAGAGCTCCTCTGGAAAAGTGTAATTCTAGTCTGATTTGCATTTCTAGTTGACCTTGAGTAAATTCTATTTAAAAGTACCTGTGGGGATGTTTCAGGAAAATTAATATTCTCCCCAATTTATTTCTTTACCTTCATCTAGTATTTCATATATCTGACTTTGATCAAAGGGAAGATAGCCTGCATTTATAAAATGCAAGTGCTTTTGTTCTTATTGCAAAGAAGTAATGATCAAGTAAGAATACTCAAATTGTATGTCATGGGTGTCCTTAAAATTTCTTTAACTTCATCAGAAATTTCTGATAGAGTAATAACAGGTGGTTGATGGCAGGAGTATGAGAAAAAAAGACATGTGATAAAATTAATTTGGAGGAAAAGAGCAGAATTAAAAAGTAGAATATTAGAAGTCTGGGTATGAAGGAATAGGAAAATTGTGCCCAGGGGCTTTGAAAGTTTATCAGACATTGAACATTTGTGAAAACAGTCATTTTTATAAGAAACACTTATTCCTTCTGTGAGACAGTTCCCTCCATTGCAGTAGAGTTCCTTGGATGCTCTCTAAAACTTTTATTCATTTCTTCCCAGGGAAAGAGGACTGGCTCATCTCAGGGGTGATCTGGAGTAAGAAAGCGGGCATGTATGGCTCAGTCCCTCTCTCTCTAGGGGCCTTCCTTCATGCCTGCAGAGTACACCTTTTGCACTGATCCTTCATGCTATGGTTTTTTAAATGCAACCTTCCCGGGGAAACCCGTGATCACCCAGAGCTGCCTAAGAGGGGCTGGGTAAGCCCTGTCTGGATGTAACCGTAGGAAGTCCATTATTGCTGCACACCTAGGAAATATTCCTCAACAATTCTGTTAGTAAATAAAAAGAAATCATTTAGCTCTTTATTTACCTGATTCCTTTGCCTCTCCGATGGTTTAGAACTTCTGTTGTAAAAGGATTTTTCTTCATCCTCTCAAACTCAGAAACTCAGTCTTTACCAACTACACATCTCTGTGGAGGGCCTACTGCATAGTAAGGGCTGTTCCATATTAATAATATTAATAGTTAGCCTTTTCTAATCTTTTTCTCCCTCTTTCCTCCTTTTCTTACAAGGATGATGTTCTCCTAAGCGCTTCCCTGGAACTCATGACATTCAACACAGACCAATCTGCAATTGTCTATTTACTTGTCTATATGTTGTTCATCCTTCACTTGACCATGCGTTTGACAGCAGGGACTGAATCTTGATAACTTTATTTCCTTAGCCTCTAGATACTCATTAAACATTTGCTAAATGAATGAACTGAGAAGTAGATCATGTTTTCTGTGCTGACATTAGCTTTCTTTAGGTCTGAGAAGGTGGATAGTTAACTAATTACTCAACAGTGTGGTTAGCTTTAGAGAATAGGAATGAACCAAGGGCACATGTGAGAAAACTTTATTCTATCTAGAAGAGACCTAGTGGTAAATGATTTTCCAGGGCAGAAACCATTGTTAACACATCCCTTTATAACTCCCAGTATTTATGTATGTTTGCAAAGTGCTTAATATTTTGGCATAATAGTATGTTAAAATTTATAAGTATATAGCGGTCAACACATATGGAGATGGATGCCAGTCATTATCCTAGGTGAAATATTTTTATTAACTTGTAAAGAAGTTGAGAGATCACTAACCTAAACCTTGAAATAGCTATAAACTTCACTTCTTTAAAAGATGAGAGAGAGAGAGAGATACCACATAGTTTGTTGGGTACCCTTAGGAACATATGAAATGATGCAATACTGCAATTTTGAGGTGCTTTAGAGGACGGAAGTAGAGAAGAGTTGGTAGAGGTGATGACTGGGTCAGATATTCAATTCTAAAGGCAATCTTTCCTCTATAGGAAATCTCTATCCCTCTCAGATTTTATGGTAAGAGCCACAACCCTGGGCTTCCTACTTCCAAATCTTGTTTTCAGAGTTGATGACTTTGGTTCAGAGTCCTAGATTCCAAAAAATCATAACTATAACTCTTATCCTGATTAATACTGCAAGATAGTCATTTAAAAATCTCTCTTACTTCCTCTAGGTCCACAACTAATAAAGACAAATGTTTAAAAATCCCAGGCTTTGGAGTCCACTGAGTTTTAAACTCAGTGTCTTCACTTAATTGTGTAATCTTAAACAGTTAATTGTTTATTTTAATGATCAGTTTTGTCCTCTTAATGCTGGGGATAAGGTGGGTAAAACAGTTACATGAGACAATGTAGAAAAAGTCCCTGACATATAGTAAATATACACTAAAAGGCAGTTATGACTACAATTATTTTTTATTGCAATTTTATTGATACATATTTTATAGTCACATACCATATGTATTAGTTAGGGTTCTCTAGAGAAACAGAATCAACAGGGAATGCTTGCAAATATAAAATTTATAAAAGTGTCTCACGTGACCGCAGGAACACAGAGTCCAAAATCCACAGGGCAGACTGCGAAGCTGACGACTCCGATGGAGGGTCTGGATGAACTCCACAGGAGAGGCTCACCAGCCGAAGCAGGAATGGGGCCT
>PVIY010028425.1:0-33107 GCA_004026745.1 Myrmecophaga tridactyla | reverse complement strand
TATGGATGTGCTTGGTACTTTGCACCTTAACACAGTATCACTATCCTCATCCCCTGCCCCACCCCATTTAACACCAGCGCAGTAATAGAATCTAGTATCCAGTCCATATTCAATTTCCATAGCTTCATAAATGTTTTCTATTAAAGACATCCCCCAACCCACCGCCACCCCCACAGCCTCATCCAGGGTCCAGACCAGGATAACACATTACACTTAGTTGTCGTGTCTTTCTAGGCTCTTAATCCAGAACAACCTCCTGACCATTTTTTGTCCACACACACACACACAATCACAGAATACAAGACAGTTTTTAGTTTCCCTACAATAAATAATCTAGAAAAATCTTAAACTCTGTTCCCTCCTTGGAAGAAAAAAACAAAAACAGAAAAACAGACTGACTCTGAGCACAGGGTCCTGGTGGGCCAGGCAGCAGGGGCTGGGGCACGGCTGCCCCCGAGGGCCCACACGTTGCCTGATCCAACAGGGCAGCCTGGCCTGGCCTGTGTGGGGACCCAGGTGTGCGACGCTGCCCAGGGCCCAAGTGAGAGGGGGGTCACACCCACTTCTCCAGCGACCCGCAGGATTCCAGATGCAGCCTCCACCTCGGCCGCAGGTAGAAGCAGACTTCACCTGTGCCCAGCGAGGTAGCCCACACCTCCCCTACCCTGAAAGTGGGACTAACAGAAGGTCCCTTTGGCTGCCCTAAATGCCCGAGAGGGCATCTGAGCACCTGTCTGCTTTCAAAATAACTCAAATGTTTAAAGTTCCATGGACAGTAGAATGCTTGGAATGCAACGATGGACCTCAGGGGAGCCAGCCAACTTTTCCACATAGAAGGTCACCCTGCTGAATGAGACAAAACCAACTCGAGCATCCAAGATGCGAAGTTACAAAATTTTTCCTTCATCCTGGAATAGTTCACGCCATTTCAAACTCAGAACCCCAAACAAACATCCAAAGTCTATGTCCAAAAACAATAACCACAGAACAAGGGAAGCCAAGAAATCATCAGAACTAAAGGATCCACCCCCAACCCAGTCACCCTCCAAACTGGGAAAGCTAACGCCGAGGAGGGCCAAGCCCAGCCCTGTGCTAAGGAGAGGCGTCTCTTCTGCTCATCTCTGCAGTTTCCCTATAAGTTTATGAGGCTGTTTTGGCTTTTAAAGAGTTCATTGAACCCTAACGTGAATAATAATGCAATAAATATTTTGCAGGCTGTCCAAGACATGCAAGGACTTGAGCTAGCAAATGAGCACAGCCAAGCTGCCTGTCTTTTCTTCAAAGGCAGGTTTAGCTGGATTGCATCCAGCCAAGGGGAAGGTGAAGGACTCACTTTTTGGGACGCCAAGTACTCCATGCCCCTGGCCAGCTGGTAGGTGCAGGACACCAGGTCCTTGAAGGTCATCTGCTCCTCGGGGACGCGGTTGATGTCGTAGGAGTACTCCATGCCCGGCGGCCTCCGGGCTCGCAGGTATTCTCGGAGGTTGCCCTTGGAGGCATACTCGACGATGACGTAGAGGGGCCCTGCGGATGGAGGAGACCTGTCCTCAGGCTGCGCACCCAGCACCCATTTCACGGGGCGCTCTGCAGGCGCGGCCACGTTATTATCACCCGATGCCGCCTTCTTAGTATTTTAATACACAGAAAAGTGCACGCAAAAACAGAACGCCTATTTTCTAATCAAAGCAATAAGCAAAAGAATAATCAATATTTTGTCAAGAGAGCCTCAGGTCTTTAAGAAATAAAACAGGGGCGCCCTTGAAGTGTCCCCTCAGCATTCTCTCACCCGTGTCCTCCTAAACTGCTCCCACAAATGTGATCCCTCCAGCATACCCTCTCTCACATATGCATCGATATACAATATATTATTTTTAATCACACAAATGAACAATAAAGACAGAGATCTGCAATATTTCCTCCTACACGTTATCCTCATGGAGCTGATGAAAACAGTTCTAGAATATTCCTCTTAACGGCTATATATAATCCATCTTATAAACACACGACGCTTTATTTATTCGTTCGCCTCCTTGCCGGGGCCGTAACAAACAGTGTGCAAGGAGCATTCCGGGCACATTTCCTCACACACACGTGCACTGACCTCTCCCTGGTACACACCAGGATTGGCAAGCCGCAGCCTGCAGGCCTAACCCGGCCCGCTGCCTGTTTCTGTAAATAAGTCGTGCTGGGTCACATCCAGACCCAGTCACCTGCGTACTGTCCGCGGCTGCGTCCTCGCTGCAACAGCAAATAGGAGCAGTCGCAACAAGACTGTTAAGGGACCACAAAGCCCAAGATATTTACTGTCTGGCCCTTAAGGAAGAAGTTTACCAACTCCTTGACCAGACCTAAAAGAGAAAACTGCTAAGTCAAAGTTAGGTGTTTTCATTACTGTCAACTTGTTTCTCAAAGTGCTGGAAATTCAGTGAGGAGGTTGGAGGGGGCCTCTCTCCTCTAAGGAAGAGAATGTGCTCCTTCACGCCAGTTTCCCCTTGTTTTTTTTTAGTGGGGGGGTGCATGGTCCGGGAATCGAACCCAGGTCTCCCGCATGGAAAGTGAGCATTCTACCACCCATGCACCCCAGTTTCCCCTCTTATATGCAACTCTCGGAACCGCAGTGAGAGGTGGGTTCCACGAGCCTCAATTTTAGCAAAGACCTTCTCAAGTGAACGTGTAGTCTTATCTTAAGAAATCTCTCCTAGCACTTAGAAAGTCTAAGAGCCAACCTGGAGACGGCCCTTTTCAATACGCACACCAGTTACGACCTGGACATGGCAGGATCTGTGAGCACCTCCCGATCCAAAGTCACACTAGGTCCAGCTTTCCCCAGCAGCCCAGGAATGATCACAGAGCCCCTTAATGTTTATGGCTGGGAACATCTATCTAAGGATATTTTTAAAAGGAATGTGCATTCAAGATGCCCCGGAAGCAGGATGCAAAGTCCAGCCTGTTTCTAAAATGATTCTAACATTAAACCGTGGAGTATGTGCGTGAATGCACTTTTTCCCTCCTACTCACCATCCTGGGTACAGGCCCCAAGAAGATTGATGATGTTTTTGTGTTTTCCAATCATCTTCATCATCTCCATCTCTGACACCAGATCAGAAAGGTCTTTCTCTGTGGCATCATCTACAAACATCAGGTAATGACAAGTCAGTAACTCCTTTGCAGGATCACTAGAAGTTGCAGAAAACTTGGTTGAAATGGCATGAAACTGAACTTTAGAAGCATTACAGACTTTCCCCAGTATCTGTCACACCTTCCTCATTTTATCGGTGAGAAGACAAAGGCCCAGAGAGGGAACTGCCCTGCTCGACGTCACCATGCAGAAAATTTTGGTTCACTGGGGCCCAAAGTCAGGCCTGGAACACAGGCATCTGATGTGAGGGCCAACCTTTTCCGGCAGCCTCACAGGTATGAGATGGTTTTCCTCTACCTTATAATAACCCCATCCTCTGGTGTGTCTAAGGTCCCTAAGGAAACCACATCAATCTGTGGAATGCCTGAAACCACCAGGAGGCTATCCAGAGATGAGAGCAAGGGTGGGAAAGCAGACAGCATCGCGAACCGCTTCAGAATGTCTCCAGCCCAGGAGCTCCTAACCCACATCCCAGGAGCCTCGGAGCAGTCACAGATGGGTACAGGTGACACCCCTAACTGTACAAAATTGTGTGTTCACGTGCATCTTTCGGGGGTGACAGTTCACAGCTTCCACTGGCTTCTCAAGGGGCGGCCGTGATTCCGAACCTCAAAAAAGTTTTATACTTTCAAGCAAGAGTGGCTTAGCTTAGTTAAGCTAAGTTAACTAACTTAGTGGCAAAGATAAGCTAACTTAGGCTCAAAGTTAGCTTCTAAAAAGTGGCAAATATAGAAAAGTCTGCATTTACTAAAAAAATAAAACAGGAGCACATTTAGGAGCTATGCTGCAAAAGGCATTTTAGCTTCACAAAAATAAGAGCAAAACACGTGACTAAAGGAGAACCCTTCCTGCGTAATACACTTAGAGGAGTGAGCCTCCTGCCACACAGAGGGTAACACACCCCCACACACCTCCCAGCATGGGCTCCTCTCTCTACGTTTGCGGCCACCACGGCTGCAAAGCCACCCATGCCACAAGGCCCTGGGGCTGATGTTCTACATCCTAAAGGGAAAGTCCGGCCTTTGCATGGTAGGGAAAACAGAACCCCCAAAACTTCCTCTCTGTCATATCCCCAGGTAACAAGGAGTCCCCTGAACAAAACCAGAAGCTCTGCCAACAGAGATGTGGAGGCCAGGTCTGCTCACGCCCTGGTAGGTAGCCAGGGGCTGCTGTGGCCCGCTGGTGCCGCGCAATGGAACACGAAGGGCACGCTGGCTGCCCGGCACCTGCCCCACCCACGGGGAGCAAAGGAACAGGGAAGGCACAGGCCACGCAGGGTGGGGGCCAGGAGGCTGCCTCTGTCACAGAGATGCATCTCCTCCCAAGGCTGCAGACATCTCAAAACATCCCGGCTTTCCTTGGAAACCATTACAGATTCTGGAAAATCTACAGTTTCTTCACTATCTCCAGCTTGCTACTTGGGGTGAGGCACAGTGACTTTCTCATGAGAACTCATGAAGGAAAGGAAAACGTCTATCTCCCCCCAATGTGTAAGGCACCCCACATCCCAAGGATACCCCTCTGCCAGGCTTGGGGGGGGGGGGAAGAAGCCAGATTAGGGCTGCCAGCTCCTTTTCTGAGAACACCGCCATGGGGGTTATAAAGTGAGCCCTATAACCCATCTCATGCAACAATACTACAGGAGGTCGAAGTAAATGGTTCGAGTTGTTCAAGTTCCTTGAATGTGGCTATGAAGCAGGGTTCAAAGGGTAACGCAGACATGTTTACATCTCGAGGTGACTGTTTACATGTCCCAGAAGGTTCTGCACCAGCACCGATCCTGTGACCTCCTTTTTAACTTTTTAAATGACTCGCCCAGACCAGTATCAGGTCTGCTTTGTTCCTTCAGCAAAAGTAAAGACCTGGCCTCCACTCCCATGAAGCCTTCCAAATGCCAATTTTCCAAATTAAGAGAATTAAATGAAGGTTTGGGTCCCAAACCCAATGTAAACCCTTAAAAATATACAGGGAATGAAAAATCATGGTCATTTTCAAGGTGATAAAAATGTTAGGAAACTAGATAGGGGTAGTTGTCACCCCACATTGTCAATGTACTAAATGCCACTGAATTATGCACCTTTAAATGGTTCATTTTATGCAAATTTCTCCCCAATTAAAGAAAAAAGAATCACCGTCATCTACAAAGAGTTGAAGAATCATATAATCTAGGAGGTTACCACTTTCTAACAAAAGTGACTTTTCTTTCTTAAAAGTACATTAAACTCAAGATTGAGGACAGAATGCTGACTTCTATTGAAAACTTTTCTTGGACCTTACCCCTATGAAACTTATTCCTACCAAGGAGAAACTATGCCTACTTAGAATTATGCCTGAGTCACTCCCAGAGAACTTTTTTGGTTGCTCAGTTGTGCTCTCTCTAAGCCAACTTGGCAGGTAAACTCACTGCCTCCCCCATCTATATGGGACATGACTCCCAGGGGTATAAATCCTGGCAACGTGGGATAAGCCAGGACCCAGCATCATGGGATTGAGAAAGCCTTCTTGACCAAAGGGGGAAAAGAGAAATCAGACAAAGTCTCATTGGCTGAGAGATTTCAAACAGAGTTGAGAGGTAACCCTGGAGGCTATTCTTACACATTATATAGACATCCCTTTTTAGTTTATGGTGTATTGGAGTGGTTGAAGGGAAATACCCGAAACTATGGAGCTGTGTTCCAGTAGCCTTGATTCTTGAAGACAACTGTGTAACTATATAGCATTTACAATGTGACTGTGTAATCAAGATTGGGAAAACCTTGTGACTGACACACTCTTTATCCAGGGTATGGACAGATGAGTAAAAAAATAAATAAATAATGAGGGGAGGGGATAAGGGGTAAAAAAAAATTAGGGATAGTGAAATACCAGTGGTCAATGAGAAAGAGGGGTAACGGGTATGGAATGTGAGATTTTTTTCTTTTTATTTCTTTTTCTGGAGAGATGCAAAGGTTCTATAAATGATCATGGTGATGAATACACAACTATGTGATGCTATTGTGAGCCTCTGATTGTATACTCTGTATGGACTGTACGTGTGTGAAAATATCTCAATAAAAATGTTTTTTTAAAAAAAGAAAACTTCACAAGCCCTAGCACCAACTAGGTGCTCCCAATGCCCTTTACAATCATGTTCAGATGCCACGAAAGGGACATTCTTAAAAAGACTCCCCTCCCTTACCCCCCACCCCCTCCCACTCACCTTTCAGCATCTTCACAGCCACTGTGACGGCTTCCTTGGGCTTATCTTTGTCGATTCCCACTGCTTCAGCCATGACCACTTGCCCAAAGCAACCTTCCCCCAAGGGTTTGCCCAGTGTCAACCTAAATGTGTAAACAGGGGATTAGCTCACGGCATCTGGTAGAGGAGGGTAGCAAGTGAAACGCCAGGACTAAATATAAAAATCTGTCAGTGGCTTGCTAAAGCATGGAGCATTTATCATGGTAACTAATGAGACTTAGGGCACACACGCTTGTGTGTGTAATAAGAGTATTTTTTTAGTGGCATTTTACAGAATGACAATGACTGGTGGAACAGCGATTACATCTGACATTTGAATTCTCGATTTATTTTCTTTATGGTACCCTTGCTAGTGAGGTGGTGGGCAGCTTTCCTAAGGGCCAACAATGAAGAGTTTTTGGATCTTGAGCCAATTAAGTATTCAGAATTTAGAATATCTCAAAAGCAAAAGTTAAACGCTTTCTAAAAAGTTTTTGCCTCTGCAAAGTAGTGGCTTTAAAATTATTATTTAAATAATAGTGGATCATCTATGGTTGCGTTCCTTGCCAAATTACGTGATAGGAATCTTAAACACATTTACAAGGAATCTCTAATTTTTCACTAAAGGAAAAAGAAATGATTGAAAATGGGAGGTAATATTTTTCTGACAAAACAGTTCAAAGATCCTTTATGACTACCCAATATCAGTAATAGAGGAAATCCAAACTGAACACAACAAACTCAATTGCCAAGCTCAAAACTCTATGCACATCACACTAATAGCCATATATTGTCCTCAGGCATTCCAGAAAACCAACAGAATGGAGATGTCTTTGGAATACTTATGAATGTGGTCTTGTAACTTAGGCGTGACACAGCGTGGCATTGAGCTATCGTCAGTAAACAGTATTTACAGTAAGTACACATTGGTTTGAAGAAGTTCAACATGAAGACTGAGGGCAGCGTATATTCTGCTGAGGTCACTCTGTTTCTGTCCAGAACGAAAATTAAATTTAACATCTTGGCAGAAAATAAACATTTGCATTGGAAAAATAGCTAATTTATGTCCCTTTGCCTTGCCTATGACAAGCATAACAACCCTTTCTTTGTATAACTTCTGCCCCCAATCTAATAAACTGCCTCTAAATAGATTTCATTCATCGGAAATCTGCTCCACCTACATTTGTGGGAAACAGTTTTGAAATGTTTAGCACTCAGATTTTCCATGCTTGGGGTACCCGCCGGTGGGGGCTAACAGGCTGGCTCACACAGACGCCCACTATTGACCAACCCATCACAGGTGGCGAGAGCTACAGCCCAAACCTGGGAACTGCGATTTCTTAAAATATGACCGCCACTCCCCGGGTCATTTATATACAGGAATGCACACATGAACCCGCACACTGGCACAATTACCCACCAAGCGGGGAGCTGAGAGGGCTTGTGAGAAATACCCCTTTCTCCACACTTTACAGCAAATAAACTATTCTTTGTATTTTCTCCGGGGCCTTGCCACTACAAGTACCCAATAAACTGTAGAGTACACAAGTAAACCGGAAATTACTTCCATTAGCACTTTGAATGATGCCTGCACAATTACTTGGCTCTAGCTTATGGTATATATTAGTATCTCTAAACCAGCTGCCGGGAAACAACACTGGCGTGGTGTCATCTGTGGCAAAATTACAGGTGCCGCACCAGCTACCTCCCCTTCCAAACAGAGCTTGTCCAATAGAGTCTCTGGAAATGCTTATCTTTTTCATTTCCAAATTTGTGTATGAACTCCTTTTGCAGTACCTAACCACTTCTTTGATGTATCTCTGGGAGATACTGAATATATCAGGGCAAAGAGGGTAGCTATATATAAATGACTCAAAATTATTTCAGTTTATTTGGTGCAGAAATGTGGTTGGCATATCCACATCCCAGTACTCTCACATCATTCAGATGCTAACTACTGCAAAAGATAGTGAGAAGTGAGCTGGCAACCCTTCAGTGACCATGCCACTTCACGTCAGGTGGGTCTGGGGTTGGTCCCCCCTAGCGGGCCATGGGCTGGGTGCCTGAAACCTGTCCCACCCACATCACCATCTTTGGGGATCTGCAGTTCAGAGTTCCCGTTTGCCCACATACAAAGCAGTGCGAAAGGGAAACTTATAGGAGATAAGAACTGTGCTCCACGCTGGGAGGTCTGTATCAAGACCCTCACTTATAGGGGTGAAATCCAGTTAACCAGGTGCCTTGCCCAGGGTTGCCCAACCACGGGCTGGCAGAGCCAGGATTCAAATTAGCCCGACAGAGTCCAAGGACCATGGACTTCAAGTCAGAGCCCAGACAGTCACATTCTGGCCAAGTACGTGGATGAGGCATCTCTTTGTCATCCAATAAAGGAAATATCATGGGCCACAGGAAATCAGATGTCAGATGCACACTTGGGAGGGTCTTCCCCTGTTATCACATTAATAACCAGAGGATAAAGATTCTTAAGACAATTTATATGCTGCACCTAATTCCTCCAAAGAGAGGAACCTCATTATAGTCATGTTCTAGTCATCAGAAGTTGGAATGGAGAATCTGTTCTTATAGATTGGATAATACCAGTTTGATTCCATTCGACTAGGTCTGAAATGACAAAAATGCTAACCAGATGCTCATCTTGTTTGGGTACAAGACATGGCTTAGTAGCTCTATTTTGAAAGTTACAAAAGAGGGGGAAAAAAATCAAGTCTCTTATTTTTCCAGAAGTTGGTTAATTAGAAACCCAATCTCACTTACTCCTGTTGACATCATCAGAGCATGTCCTTTGCTGTGGAAATGCCCATCCACTCGACCCATATCTATCTACGTCTCCAGTTGGGATGTTCCCAGAAGTACTCACTTATCTCTTGGAAACTCCCATTTGGGGTCTTCCGGCAATTCATATTCAGACACGCCCGCCAGCATAGGGGTGTCTGCTGTTGAGGAGAGGCGTGTTGTTATCCTCACCAGAGGGGTGTTGGAGTTCATGGAGGAGCTGGACTCGGCAGAAACCTGGATACAAAATGCAAAGACACAGATGTAATCCTGGCTCTACCTGAGAAGCCTGGAGACCAGCTGGAGCCCAGCCAGAACATTGGTTCTTAGAAAGGAAGGGGGATGGGAGCTGGTCAAAGCCATTAACTTAGGGAACAAAATGAAGACCACTGGATTCCAGTTCCTCTCTTCTCCCTCTAATGCAGGACTAGAGTTCATCCAAGTAACATGTCCCTAAGATCAGGTTTTCAACCAAAAATACTATATAGTTCTTGATCAAATGCAAGTTCTTCCTTCTACCTTCCTAGTCCCTCCAGGTAGTCCTGTGAGCACATCGGGTGCTTTGTGGTTGCCTTTTTACCTGAACACAAATGAGCTACTTCAGATCTACTCAGACCATTCATCAATGCTGTGCTTACGAAATTAGAAGAAAACATTTGGGAAACCAGCTCTTTAGTATTCTGTCTTTCAGAACATAAAGCAGAATAAATAACTCAAGGAAAACCTACAGGACTTGAATGTGACAGGCAGTGCACTGATCTGTTTCCTCCAACTCCCTTTATTCAAGGTAACCAAGACCCAAACACTGGGGGCCACTCTCCCATGAATCAATGCTTCCAGTCCAGAAGCACAGTTCTGTTCTCTCCCCAGCCCTTCTAGGAACTTGCTGATACCCACACTTCAGTACGTGTAAATGGGCTACTGCATGTTAACTTCAGTTTCAGAAACCAGTGGGTTGCATGTGTGCAGTAAAAAGTGAAGAGAAAGAAAAATACAAGTTTATTCAATCACAGGGGAGGGCTCCTCTCCCATCTAACAGCAGGTGGGGTTTCAGCAAGTTTTTCTCATCTACCCCAATGCATTAACAGCTCTGCATCTGATAAAATAGTTATTTCTTAATATATCATCTTCCCTTTGCTGGTTCCGGGGAACAGAAAAAATACATGAGGTGCCCATTTGAAGGCCATTTCTGAGGATTCTCACACAACCTCGGTCAGATTGTAGAGCGCTGGGACAACACGTTATCCTGAGCCATGAACAGAGCATTTGCCCAAAAGGGCTACAGTATGAGGTTCAACACAGCCCACCAAAGCAGCCCACCCATCCACCTTGGGTTCTGTCTCCAGCTTTGCTTACAAACATCTTTATATTGATGGCAAAGAAGGAGCCCAGGTGAACAAATTTAGTTGGGATGAACTTTCCTGAGGGAGAACCTGGACTGTTCTCACAGGAGAATCAGCTGACCAGCACTTCCCTTGGCACCTTTTATTAAGAAAACCTTGATTCTCTCCTTTGTACAAGCCCAGACTGCCCTCAACGCAGAATAAACCAGCAAGAAATAACCTTAGGAACAGGACATTGGTCTTGGTATCAAAACCAAGAAGTAGGCACTTTTTAAAGCAGAATTTCTATTAAATTTTTATACGTACAGGAACACATTTCTGAGCCTTCCAAGCAGTCTTTTGACAGGAGAAATTATTCCTAAGCTATATTGTACAAATATTAGGTGCAACGTTTGTCACTGTGAGCATAGTTTAAAAAAAAAAACATAATTTTTCCCCTTTTAAGTAAGTTGTGGGTTTACAGACCAATCATGCATAAAATACTGGACTCCCATACACTACCCCGCCAACACTGTGGAACGTGTGCCACAATCAATGATAGCACTTTCCTCTAATTATACTATTAAAGTCCATAGTTTAATCTAGGGTACATTGTGCAGTGCAGTTCTGTGGATTCTTTTTTTTTTAATTTTCATTCTGTCACCACATATATACAATCTAACACCTCCCCCTTTAAACACATTCAGATAAATATTTCAAGTGCTATTTACTGCAGTAAGAAGGTGGTGCTACTATCACCACCATCCATCACCAAAACATTTCCCTCACTCCAAACAGGAACCTGTACATTTTAAGCCTTAACTTCCCATTCCCTATCCCCACCCCATCCCCCTGGTAACCTGTATTTCAGATTCTGACTCGTGAGTTTGCTTATTCTAATTGTTTTAAATCAGTGAGATCGTACAATATTTGTCCTTTTGTGTCTGGCTTACTTCACTCAACACGATGTCTTCAGGGTTCATCCATGTTTTTGCATGTATCAGAACTTCCTTCCTTTTTATGGTTATTGAATAATATTCTACTGTGTGTATATATCACATTTTATTTATCCATTCATTGGGCGATGGACATTTGGATTGCTTCCATCTTTTGACAACTGTGAATAATGCCACTATGAACACTGCTGTGCAAATATCTGTTGGAGTCCCTGATTTCAATTCCTTTGGGTACATACCTAGTAGTGGGATTGCCAGGTCACATGATAGTTCTATATTTAGCTTTCTGAGGAACTGGTTTCGATTTGCATTTCCCTGATGGTTAATGATGTTGGGCATCTTTTCACGTACTTTCTGGTGATTTGCACATCTTCTTTAGAGAGATGTCTGTTCAAGTCTTTCGCCCAGTTTTAAATTGGGTTGTTTGCCTTTTATTGTTAAGTTGAGGATTTCTTTATATATACAGGGTATCCTTTATTGGATATGTGGTTTCCAAATGTTTTCTCTGATTGTACAGAATGTCTTTTTAATTCCATATAAAGTCTTTTGAGGAAAAGAAGTTGTTTTTTGTTTTAAATAAGATCCCATTTATCTATTTTTTTCTTTAGCTGCTTATGATTTGGGTGGAAAAAAAATTTTTTAGTTAAAAAAAAAGAAATTATGAATCATTAATTTGATAGTTGCAAAGAGCCTCCTGGAGAGACTAGGGCCTCACAACTCCAGTGTCCAGTTGCACCTGAAAACGATGGAAGCAAGCAGAAAAAGACAAGAAGGTAAAATGTATACAATCCAATGGAATCCCTGCTACCTGCTGATGACAAGGGCCAGAAAGGACTCCTCCTAGGCCAGATGCCAAGGGATGCAAGGAGCTGGCTGGTCAGTTTCCTCCAACTCTATTCCAGGTAACTGCAGACTCCCGTGGTATCCAATCTTATAGCAGGGGGCCGACCTCATCTTCAGGACTCATCAGCTCCAGGGACTTTCAGAAGCATCATAAAGATTTCTATGGTAGACGGACTTGGCCAAAGAAGCTTCCCCAAATCCTAAGGCCCACCTAACTCATTCTGAGCCAAGGCTGTGTGCTTGTGGTTGCAAAAGAGCACTGGAAGGGGGGTGTTTTCAAAGAGAAAAGGCCTTCTGGAAAGTTCTTCCATGTGCCCAGGCAAAAATCACCACTTGCTGCAGCGGGGATGCATGCTTAAAGATCACGAACAAGAAGATCCAACCAAACTAGGAAAACAGACCTGAATGAGGTAAGACAACTCAGGCTCCCGGCAGCTGAGGCCAGGCAGATTACACAGCCAAGACCACCTCTGTCCAGTGAGTAGCACAGACCATAATCACTGGATCTGGACAGTCACGGAATTCCACTATCGGCACACACAGTGCCTAAATGGAAATCACTGTGGGGAACGGTTCTGGGTGAAGTTAACAATCGGAAAGCAGAGGCATGCCTGAGCTTTCGTGCCTTGTCCCTGCAAATCCTCAGCTCTCATCAGTGAAACTTACAGGGTGTGATGTGGGAAAGAAGCCTTCCCACAGTGAGAAGTGAAAACATATGCTTTTTTTTTTTAAGTCTCTAGAAGGATACATAAAGGACTTAGCAGTGGTTACCTTTGGGGAGGGACATCAGGAGTTGGGGAAAGGGATAGAAAATATCTCTTATTTCAGAACTTTTCATACCATTGAATATTATAATGTCTATGTATTCCTTTAATATTTTTTTAAAAGTATTTTCTTAGTTAATAAAAAATGTTTTTTTTTAAATAATAGGGATCACAGAGGGAAGAGAAAATGGTAGGCACACACTTGAGTCTTATTGGAAGTAAAATACACTGACTTCAAAAATAAATTTAAAACAACAAGATGGTTGCTCCCACCCCTTCCTTTTCTGCTAGCAGGCTGGGCTTGGTGGCATCTCGGCATCATTCGATGCAGGGACCCCAGCGAGATCGCGTACTGGACAGGCTGCACACCAACCAACCGCAGCAACGAGGGGCCATGTAGTCAGGCTGCTGGGGTCCTCTTCCCAGGTTCAGCCCTGACTGTATGAGCTTGGGGAAGTCATTTAACCTTCCCAAGGCTGAGTTTTCTCACCTGTAAAAAGGAGACAGGAATAGTTCCTGCCTCCTGGAGTTAAGGGGAGGGTGAGCTGACATAACACCCACGAAGTGCCTGGTGCTTTACCTGGCACGTGGTAAAAGCTCAGCTACTATCTGCTACCAACGTGATGACATGGTTTCAGTGACTTTAGAATCGCTTGCAGCCCAGATCCACGGGGGTAACTTGGGAGTGTTTGGATTCTGGAGTTACTCCGAGCGTAAGATACCAACATACTATGCACAACGGGGAAGAAAGAAAACCCAATGTCAGGACTGACTGCAGAATTCTCTAGGGAAATGTCTTTGTTTAGGATACTCCTTAAAGGGTGCATGTGATTGGGTGACGAGGCCTTCTGCTCACAGCCAGGAGGGGCTGAGACTCCAGAGAGCCAGAGAACAAACTGCTTTGCCCAAGAAATTAAGAATCCAGGAGTCAGGGGACGTCTTGGGACAGAAGGAAGGCAGGAGAGTAAGCCAGTCTTAACGATTAGTATGGGATAGGGGCTGTTTAAGAAAAGAAACCCTTAAGATTCAATCTGAAGTTAACTGCTCTGCAGCTAACCTCTGACCTAAAAAGAATCTTCAGTCATAAACCCCTGGCGAAAGTTCACATACACACACCTTCCACCAGCCAGAATGTCTCAACAAGGTTTCAGTGGGAAAGCACTGAAAATTGAAAACCTTTGCAAACTTTGTTGTTGTCACGATTATTGTTTTTTTTTAAAAAAAGTTATATTTACAGAAAGGATTAATTATGGAAATTTTGTTCCCATTAAATACACAGGTTCAGATGAAATGCACCAATCTGGAAAATACTTTTGTTAAACACTAAAGGAAAAAAGGTAAGAAAATGCCAAAAGTATTAGAGACTACAGAATTCTATCTCTCTATCTACTGAGGTATATCTTAATTTTACCTCCATGCATTTTTACTATGCTTTTTAAACCCCCTCTGGGACTGTAAAATAGAACTGGCTTTCTCTTCACCATTTTACTCTGAGCACTAACATGTTTCAAGGGCTCTGCTCAATCCCTTGAAGGCAATTCCTCCACAGAATGCCAAGTTTCAACTCGATTTTCAAGTAACTCCTGCTGCCCATCTCTGAAATCCTACTTCTTTGGCATTATTAGATTATCCCCCACCCCTTTTTTTTTTTTCCTGTTGCACAGTCATAAGCTTCTCTATCAGATATCCTTCTTCAAGTCTCGGTTTTTATTTTTAACGAATATCAAAATATTTTATTGCTAGTGATAAATTATTTATAAATAATAAAAGCTAACTCTCTAGTCAACTGTTTTTCCATTCCCAAATCCTGGCAGCCTTTTTCCTTTTCGCATTTCTTTCAGTCTCCAATTCAGCTTCCTCACTTTCCGGAATCTCTTTCCCACGTGCCATAAATCAAGCTTTGAACTAAATGTGCTTTTCGTCTCTTTCACAGTACATATGGGAGATTAAGTAAGGAAGTGGTTTTTTTTTCTTTTCTTTTTTAAGGGCCACCAAGCAATAGCAGTCTCTCTTTAGACTAGATTAAATTGAATGGTTCGTGGCGGCCTTGCAGAGAACAGAGCAGACAGAAGCAAAAACGCTGGGGAGAGGAGCAAGGGTCTGTGTTTATTGAGAGGATGGTATATATATCCTCGGCTCACAGTCAGCCAGGGCAACCCATCGTCCCGGAAGCCATGGATTCACTTTCTCAGTCCCAACCAGAGAAGAAGGCTCTGAAGTGTCCATCTTTCTGCTACAAGCTGTGTCTACACTCCCATGGGCAAACAAAATGGCTTTTCCCCACCTCCAGCAGAGTGACTGAGGCAGAGGTTTCAGGGGGTTCTGAGTTTGGGTGTCAGGGGATCTTTTGCTCCGTAACAAAATTTAGGTAATTAGGCAAGAAGGTTTTTCAGACATTCCTGGTCTCCCTTAGCAGGGCTTCACCTTCCCCAAATCTCTCCCCGGGACTCCAGGGATAAACCCGTCAGAGTAAGGGCAGATGAGTACAGGGTAGGCTGGCTTCAGTCAGATCATGTCAGCCCAAACCCAGGTCAGATCTTAGTCAAACTGGCACGTCCATCAGAGGCTGGGAGAGGAGGAGAGCAGTGGGAGTGGGCTGGGTGAGATGCTCATGAAGGGCAGATTCCAGTTAAGCTACCCAGGACCACTCGAATTACCCAGTTATTTTCTGGAACCAAAGAGGCTTCCTTATACCATCTGATTGACCAAAATAAAGAGAATGTTCCAAGATCATGATGTTCGCTGCTGCATAGTAAATGAGCTTCTAGAAAGTGAAACTACCCTTCCTGGAATTCACTGTGTTCAATAACCATTAATTCAAGGCCCCAAGGCCTGGCTCATGAGTCACACCAGCCCCCTTCATCTTCGTCTTGTTCATAAAGTCCTTGGAAACATGTTGTTTACGTCAAAGAAACTGTTATAAAAGACGAACTTGGCCTCCTGTGATTTTTCTCTGGGATTCCATCTACCTGTATCAGTGGCTGGGGCCACTAAAGTCTGAGGGAAAATACTCTGCAACACCTTCTGAGAGTTGATGGTGGGGGTAGAGCGTGAGTGTGCAAGCACAAGGGTCTCTCCACCACCCAGGAGACCCAATGCATAAGAAAGCCTGCCTATGGAAGCTTCTGGCTCCAAAGAACTTGACGTACTCACTGAAAAACCCACTCAAACATACCCTGCGACGCTGCAGGCCTCCTTAACAAACATCCCCTGTTCTCTCTCCCTCACCCCTCCCGCCCCTCTTCCCCTCCCCAATAACTGATGCGTGGGAAACAGAGAATGTTAAGTTCCCTCTTTACCTCACAGATGTGCAAAGGGTGTTCAATAACATCCACCGACTGTCCAGCCGCAGCACTGGGTCTTGTACAAAAACTACTAAGCCTCTCTCTGGGTTGGCTGCTATGATGCCATTCCACACAGATGCCAAGGGAGTAAGAAAAGGTGAGCAGATGCCTAGCGTGCATCTGATGCGGAAAGAACCACTGTCAAAGGAGAGAGAGAGCCACAGCAAATGCCCTCTGCCTCGCACCCCCACCAAAAAGGTGTTTCTCTTTTCCTGAGCATCAAAGCACAGAAAAAGCCTCAAAAAATTCATGGCTACTGGGAAATGATCACAAAGAATTTATTCCTTGGTACTGAAGAAAAATATTTTTGTTTCATACAAACAAAAATACCAGAGTTCTACAACATAATGAATATACTAAATGCCGCAGAATTGCACACTTCAAAGTGGTTAATTTTACGTTATGTGAATTTCACCTCCATTAATAAGAAAAAAAATACATATAAGGAAAAAGAATATACACACATGTTATGATTATGTTGACTGGTTTTAATAAATTATTTAATTAAAATTATATATATATTGATATGTTCCTATTATCTCAATAAACTCAATGCAGGTTAGTAAACGTCAAGGAGGAAAAACTCATAAGAGGATCAAAAGACAGCTTCTCGCGTTCTAAAAGGAGAACAGTGATTGCTCTGAGGGAGGTGCTAGCTGTGTGGGCCTCCTGGGTGTGCTGGGGGGAGGGCAAGGGGCGGGGACAAGAAGAGGAAATTCGTACTCCATCCTGAAGACACTGTGTGACAACCCAGAAGGCCGGGCCAGTGCAGAAAACGGCCTCAGAAATGCCTAGGAACAAGCCATCCTTGAGACGTCTGATTAGAGGCTCACCTGTCACCAGGTAAAGGCAGGCTTGGCTTCCCTGTGGTATTTTCTCTGTCATCAACATATCTGCGGGCCTTTCTGGGGCTTTTCATTCTAGTCACAGTCCAATAACCCTCTTTCATCCAGTTGCCCGACAGGCATCCCCTTCTCCTGCGAAGGGGGGCTGTGCTTACTGAAGCAGCGCTCCTTGCGAAGAGCAAATAATGTAGCCCATTTTGATATATCTGAAAAGTAGAGATGGGCCAAGATTCCCCCAAATATATTCATCTCCCAGAGCTTTATTTTTCCAGAGGGATTGGGATTTGCCAACTCTCCTCTGCTTCTCTTACACTCTTTGACCCCGGAGAAATTTAAAGCAGTTATACTTCAAATAAAGACTCCCAATTAACCCTGGCGCCACTGGAGAATGGGACAGGTCATGTCTTAGATGGAACCCAGCTTAGACAAAGTTAGTCAGTAAGTCATAATGAAGAAAAGACAGAAAGCAGAAAAGAGAGAGGGAAGGAAGGAAAGGGGGGAGGAATCCAAAGCCCCTTTTAGGTACAGGAGGGTTTGGAAAAAATGACCATCTGAGTGAAGACAGACAATGAAGAAAGGCCAGTAGGCAGAGAGAAAAGAAAGCACAAATGACCACGATTGTGTCAAGGGAATTTTAAGGGCACCTGCCTCTTTTATATTACGAAGAAGAAAAGGAAAAAGAACAGCGTCAACAGTTGCAAATAAAATGATGACAAAATGATTAAGGGACAACAGCTTGGCTAAGCCAAATTACTGGTTTGTTTCAGGAGGTAGTATTTTTCCTCTACTTGAAAAAATAATAGCGATGGAACATCACTCCTTTTCTCAGACCCCAAAGGCCAGATTCACAGACATGGTGGCTATAAGAATGCTCTCCAGAAGGAATCGGTTAGGAGGATGTGAAGGAAGGGGAGGCTATGCCAGCTGAAGGCCACAGAACTATCTGGCTCTGAAAAGGTCTAACAGACTGGACTCTGCTTCCCTGGCCTCAGGAATGACAGCGGGGTCATTTTAAATGACAACAGTTTTCCTGGTGGGAGGGGTGACCCAATGGGCCCCCTTTTCTCCTTTGCTCTTGACACCATTGGGTCAGCTACCTGCCCTTGACATACACTCCAAATTCTATCCTGACCATTCATGAATAAAAAAGACCTGCTTGAAACATGGCCTCAAAGAAAGTAACAAGGACCCATTCAGACCGAGATTTGGAGCTGGGTTGAGAAGACCCGGTTCTATGCCAAAAACACTATTGACAACTGGCTCCCAATCCTTCCTATTGCCTGGTCCAAAAACGCTGCCACCAGCCAAGGCCCCAGGGGAGACAAGACTGGGATTAACCCAGTGTTTCTCAAAGAACCTCTTAGAACCAACCGGGGACTTGTTTAAAAGGCAAATTCCTGACCCCACTCGTGACCTACAGAACCAGAGTCTCTGGATAGGGACTAAGGAACCTGTTACTTTAACAAGCACCTAGTAAATTTTACCTAAATACACACTGAAATAGAGCCCATGAGTTAGCCATTTTACTGGCTGTTTAAAAAAAAAACGTTTCAAATGCTTTTGCAGCTTTGCGCACATTTGCCTTCCCATTCCATCTCTGTGGCAGCCCTTCCGGAAAGGAAAGATTCAAAACATTTTCTCTTCCACCCACCTGTGCAGGCCTTTGGTTAAAGTTGAGGCCGGAGGCTCTATCTTGCCTCATCTCCCCAGAGGAAAACTCAACCCATCAGGAACCACATCCAAGCAAAGATTAACCATCAAAGACCAAGCATGAGGTTAACAACAATCTGTTGCCAGTTTCATACAAAAATCATTTTGCCCCCCAATCAAGGGCCACATCTGCGAATTACTAACAACTACTTAATATATGCATAAAATTCTATCCTAAGAATTAGAGGTTGAGCCAAAATTCAGTCTCAATTTTTAGAAATACATCAAGGGCTGGTTTAAATTAGGCAGTAATTCAGATTCGTCTCTGGGACATGGGTTTCTGACCTTGATTATAAAAAGTAAGTCTAAGAGAACTCTAGTCCCTTCCCAAATAGTGGCATAAGCCCCATCTGAATAATTATGCCTGTCTCAAAAACAGCATCAGATCTCAGGGGACTAAAGTGGCCTCTGCCACGAAGAGACCTGCAGATTTAAGTGTCAACAAACAGGCACAGACGGCATTTCCTCCCAGTGTTATTTCCACGCCTGCTAATTTAACTCCCTGACTCACACCCTTGTCCTTTCTTGCCCTTGGACCTGGACGCTGGTGGGTCACAGTATTGCTTGGTGACTCGGGTCTGCAAGCTTCCGGCGCTTACTGAACCAACCCCAAGAGGCAGGCTGGAACCACTTTCATGTTGGAGCTCAACGAAGGAGATCCAATCAAAGCAAAGGAAAAGATCCAAGAGCTGGCTGGGTCACAGGGGAGGGATAAATTTCTTTGAACTCTTTATCTACTTTCTGTTACCTGTCTCCGCAGGGGGATGCGTTTGGTCAGCTTGTGTACGGCCGGCTGGCTGCCGAAGTCCGGCTTCTTGGTCGTTGTCTTCATTCGGCACAGGATGACCGTCACCACCATGCAGGCAATTAAGAAGACCCCTATGCAGTAAATGGCTATCTCCAGGTAGTCCGGGGAAGCTGTAATCTCCTTTTCTCTTACAGGAGCTAGATTGTAGATCACAGGGAGGGGAATAGATAAGCAAGCCACAGAGTCAGGACACCAGACTGACACATCAGACTGCAACTAAAGGAATCAAAAGACAATGCCTGTGCCAAAGACAAGATGGGCTCCCAATAAATCAGGGCAATGCAGAGTGACCTAGGCCAGTGGCCTGCCAAGGGCCTCTTCCAAATACAGGTGAATAACCACGTGGTCCTCACTTTATCAACAGTGCCCAGGCCATCACCATATCTAGCCTCAGCAGGCACCTGCAAACCAGTGAAGGCTACCACCAGGTACCAAAGGGCAGGCCACATCCTGCTAGGCAAGTAGGCACAGTACAATAACCAACTGTACCCACAGCAAAATGACTCTCTTTCCTGAGTGTCTCTGATGCAAAGCAAATATAAAATGCTTAAACATGAACAATGCCCACTTCTGATTCTGAAGACACAGGGACAATGTTTCAGTATTATCTGGACAGGCTTTTCCCAAAGAAGATGTGACACAGTTCCACGTGAAATAAATATTCATCTAGCAGGTTGTCCTAAAACATTTCCAATTCTTTAATAGGATCCAGCATATCATTCAACTAAACAAATGCATTCTATTTAAAAACTGAATTGCTTAGAATATAGAATCATTATGTCTATAATATAAAAACTTGATAATATTCCTTAATCAATGACTGTTTACATGTGTGTATCTGGCTATACTGAAATGCCACTGTAAGTTTTCAAGAAAAAGATGTAAATGGCATTGCATTAGTATATACACATGATTACTTAATTTAGCAGAGTCCTACATAAACTTCCAAGAACGTCTTCTTTCTCCTTACTCCTAAGTGATCAATCTACCAGCAGTGTATTTCTAAGTAATACTTTTCTCAGATCGCAGTCTTAGTTAACATGCTAGTACTGTCAGGCAAATCGGTTAAGAAAGTCCAATTAGGCACTCAGCAAATGTAGTACTGCAAGTAAAAGCAAATTCCACCTAAGAGGCATCTAGTTATTTCAAAGCAAATATTCACAGTGCAGATTTACAACAAAAGGAAAAATGGATGCGATGGTATTACTTCAAGCTTATACATTTTAATCAGAAAAAAAATATTTGCAAGATAGTCAAAACTCTCAGCAGCACAGCACAAAATAAAACGATCAATTTTTACTAGATATAAAATAAGCATGCAGGTAGGCACTTTAGTCTAAAAATAAGGAATTAATAACTGGAGTGGAACTTCATGAGCTAGCAAACCACAGTCTATGCAGTTTCACAAAGGAAATGACAAAGAGGCAGATGCACCAGAGCAAAAGTGATTAACAAGAAAGTTTGCCTAGAACAGAGATATCAATTAGACAGCAGCAATGTTCAGGCAATAGAGCATCATTGATGTTGATTTCTCTGTAGGACAGAAATAACATCAAGTGCAAGATGGCAGGAGCATGCTTTGCAGTAAAAGCAAACTGAGAGGCCATTCTATCGCAACATGCAACGAGCCACTTATTCCCAAAGTAAGTAACACACTGCTTCTGTACACCCCGTGTTCAGAGGTACTTCTCACCAGGCACCTCAACATCCCGTCATCTATTTACATCTTGTTGAAAACAGAAATTGGAATAAAAGTAATAACTACGGGTAAGGGATTTTTTTTTTAGCAAAATGTAAGAAATGACGAATTTTTGAATTTTACAAAGTAATTTCAACTTCTTCTTTTAAAAAAAAAGGGTTATGTGCTAATTTGTGCACTGACCTGGTGACTCGTTAGAAATACAAGAAGATCCCCCTTTAGGTTTTAAAGGCGAAATTTTACTCCATCATAAATGTGAGTGTGGGATCGCATTATAATTGAATTCCCAAGGCAGCTTTCTTACTCCTGGGGGGATCGTTTTAAACATTTTCTTTTCATTACGCAGGGATAAAAAGGGCCACTTCTAAGAACAGAAGCTGTGTTAATTTTATAGCAATCAACCAAGAAAAGGGAAAAAACCACGGAAAGAGTAGTATATACCTGGCAGAACTGTCAACCATGCAGAGTGAAAGGATATCCCAATAGAATTACCCGCCAAGCACGTATATTCCCCAGCATCCTCAAAAGTTACATTCCGAATATAGAGAACCTCAATCTCTTTGTCCGTGGTGTTAACACCGGCGGCCTAGAAAACAAGGGAAGCAAGAGAAAAGGCTAGACGACACAGGAATGGTTGTGGAGGGGGCCGTGGAACCACGAGGCGGCGCACCAGGGGCTTCGGCAGGTGCTGGGTCACCAGGAGATTCCGACTGCAGCCCGTCCACAAAGCCCACAACCGAGAGACAGGGACGGACACAGACCAGCGCACGTCCGCAGACCCGCCACCACACCGACGTCACCGCCGAGACATGCACGCAATCAAATGCATGGAAAAATCAGCCCACAGACGTTTGCTTTCTTTGTTCTTTCTTTATTTCGGATTTAGGGGTGTTTTTTCCAGAAGTGTAGCACCCAAAGGGCTAAACTGGGCTCCGGTCCTATTGGCTGCAGATTCCCACCTTGAGAAAAGGGCGGTTCCTTATGTTGTTTTGTTATAAAACAAAACACTGGAGAGATAAGCACAAGGTTGGGGGGACCCAAGCAGGGAATGGGTCTGGCTTACCAGGCTCTGGTTATTTCTACTCCTGCATAACCTTCTTGCCCAACACAGCATCAAAAGGAAATGGCAGCAAGCCTGATCTTGGCAGCAATGAAACTGGGCTTCATTAAAAATTTTAAATAATATAAACATTTGAATGTGGGTCATGACTAGCTAAGAGAGTCAACCTTCCGCTTTCAGCAGCACCTAGCGGTCCATTCATTAAGATGCAGGGCCTTCTAATTTGGGGTAGTCAGGTCAAGGATACTTCCCCATACGCATCAGTTACATTACCAAGGAAATGATGCTTTGTTGGATAAATTATATCATGCCAGTATTTCTCTAAAAATTTGGGGGTGGAAGTGGGTCTGAACTATGCTGATATGCAAATGCATTACTTCGATAGGCATGAGGTGCTTACTTGCAGTAACGATGGGAAATGTGCAGCCCAAACAAGATGAACCAGGAGGAATGACTTACAAACTGGGTGGGGGTGGAGGAAAAGTCTTTTGGAAAAATTAGAGCAAGCACTTTGAACATTGTGGGCATTTTTCCATGGCTGCTGGCATTGTTCCAGCTGCATCACCAAAGAAAGATTATTATAAATCTATCAAGGCCACCAGAGTTATCCTATAAGCTGCCTGCAGTCTCCCAAAGCACCAAGTCTTTTCAGCTTCTATATCCAGCCTTCTTTGAAAAAAAAAAAATACAAAAACAAAAACAAAAACGTTGTTACCTTGCTGTTTGGGCAGGACAGTGAGCCAGGCAGACTGGTTGGCCTGCCCTATATAATTGGAGACCTTACATATATACTCCCCAGCATCCGCCTCAGTCACATTGAACAGAGCCAGCACTTCTGCATTGGAACTATTTATCCCCGAGTGCTAGAACAGATACAGGAGAACAATATAATGGCCAACCAGGAAGTCTTCACACTGCCTACGGTCCCACCACCAACACACCATAAGAAAACAACCTCTATTACATCTAAACAGCAGCCTTTACAAGGCTGTGGGCTTACAAAAGAACAAAGTGGGCAGCTGATGGAAGATGGACATGGGCCATGGAGAAGGCTGCAAGGGGTTTCAGTACCTAGCAGAGTGGGTCAGCAGTTCCCACGTTGATGCAGATTTTTCTACTCTTTTGTTGCTTGGTATTGTTAGCTGGAGAGCACACCTCACTTGTTAGAGTTCTTAGCTGAGCTACTTATGGGTCTATCGGGAGAGTGTTCTTTCTAAGAACATTCTCTGTGTGTAACTAAATGTGAGAGACAGCTGGGCAGTGGGCGAAGAAAAAACAAACAAAAAAAAAACTAGTTGAACAGACTTAGCTGCTTCTTGGTATCACCATCTTGAAGATCAAGACAGATCTAAAAAACAAAGAGACTTGATGCTAATTAAAATGGGGCTTCCAAGGAACCAAATAAGAAATACAAGGAAAAAGAAAATCTCCTTGTCCACATTTCACTAGCACAGAAACCACTTCTAAAGTTTATCCAAGTATGAGTTTTAAAGTGTAAACCTGCTATGAATCCTTTTCAAAGGTTAAGGGATTTTTATAAAAAGGGAAACCTAAATAGTTTCCAAAAGGTGGCTACTAAAATCTGATGCTAATGTCATATTAACAAAAAACATCAGCGCAACAATAAACACTGGTAGAATTCCTAGAGTTGGCAAAGCTCTTTCATGTACTCCGTCCTATTTATTTCACATAACCACCCTGTAAGGGAGATATTATCATTTTCCTTACTTTCACAGATATGCAGCTAAGCCTACATGGCTCACCTAAGATTTCAGGGCTGATTAATAGCTGAACTACTCTGACTTTAATTAATGCTCCTTCCCCTACCTCCCAGTTCCCTTCTAAAATAAATTTTATCAATACACACAATGACCCGCTAATTCCACTGGCCAGTCAAAGAGGAGAAGCCCCTCTCCAACTCAACAGGAAATCAATGAACCTGTGGCCAAGCCCATCCAGGAGATCCCCAACTGCTGACACTTTCAGATTCTGAAAATCCTCACCTTTAGGACCTTAAGGTAAGGCAGCCCGTCTGGCCCGTATTTACTGCCGTTCTTTTCCACGTGCTTGATCCACTGGATGTGGGGCTGGGCGTCGCTGTAAACTTTGCAGACAAACTCCACGTCACCTCCCACCACCGTGGAGGCATTTGCCGGTAGTCCAGCTTGGAGGATGGGCCGGTGTGGTGAGCGCTCTGAAGGAGAGAGGGAGGAAAGGGGAGCAGGAACGGATGGGGTGAGAGAAGAATAAATAAGGTGTGTTGTCCAGAAAGCTGCTGGTGAACTCAAGCCAAGAAGGCCTCAAGTCTGCTGGCTGGCTCTTCAAAATAGCGCCCAGCCCACTGCATAACAAAGTCAACTTCAAAGGAGACCCTTGGAGCATGACACTTGTAAAAAGATTGCTTTAGAGAACTGAGAAAAGAACTTATATCACAAGGTATTGGCTGTCTATGGCCACCCAGCGAATACCAAAAATATTTCATTTTTATGACCTAAGGCAAAAGGGAGGTGTTCTTAACTGATTCCATTTAGGATGATAATGATAACTCATCTTGACCTTATGCCTAACACCCAGAAAACTGAAGGAACTAACTTTATAAGCTCACCCTGAATAACAAAAATGGGTCCGTCAGTCACAGTGCTTATTGATCGATACATTAAGACACTCTGGGAAGACTTCCGTCCCCTGATTAAGTAAGTCAATAGACTAAAAGCTAAAGCCCAAAGTTACGAATGGATCAAACAAACTATGGTATTTACTCCCCTCGTTCACACCCTACTCATCTTTTCATTCATTTGATATTCATTAAGAGCTACTAGACACACAGAGAGACATTCCTCAACTTATTCAGAAGTAGCACTGAAAGAAACACAGGGAGACAGCAGGTTCTAAACCTCGGTGGTGTCTGTCTTAAAGGAAGCTGCATGGGCAGTCTTCTAGAACTCAATCCCCAGCTCTCACTGGCCTCGCCTCTCCCGGCAAGGAGAAAGTTACCAAAAAAGGATGCCCCTCGGCAGATGCCTGGAAACCTGCTCTACAATTAAGAGGTGGTCTCTGCAGAAAATCCCATAGCAGCAACCAAGTCCAGGTGTGCTAGTAACCACACGCAAGGTTCCTCCAAGAATAAAGTAATAGGCCAGCCCACTGTGTAATCCTGCACACAAAGGTACCCCAAGTACAAACTTACCGGAATCTTCCTACATGGCGACTCTGTCAAGGACCACTCAAAACCCAACCGTGGGGTCCATCCACAAACATCCCCACAGACCTGCACACGCCAGCCATTCTCCCTCCTGTCCCCGTGCTATGGGTGCCACTGCCTCTAGCCTCCAGCTTAAAGGATGTCTGAAGGGATATGAGAATCTCACCAGCCCAACACACCAAGCCTGTCTGTGAGCTGCACCTGAGCGGCCAGTGTAAACTGGGCTAGACACAGCAAATTACAATGATAGATATCTAAGCCTTTCTATATTTGGGCCTTTCAGATTAAAATGTCATTTAGTGGAATTTGTTGGACAAGAGCCAGACCATGCGCAAATTTATTTTACTGCATAAGCCTGTTGCTGGCCTTTAAAAAACTTTAAACAGAAAGAAAGAAAAAGTGCTAGTGGTTACCCTTAGCACATTTCATTCCGGAATCTCCCATCACTTCACAAACGCCTACATTTTCACATTATAAAGATAAGGATTTCAGAGCCGCAAAGAGGTAATTCATTTGGTCCGATATCGCCCACGTAGGCTGAGTGAAAAACACAGACGCTGTGATTCCCTTTCAGACACCACCGAGATTTCTCACTCGTGAGCTGCTATGACGTCCCAGGGATGGGCCACCACATGTCACGGGCACTTGCTTGCAGCTAGTAATGGCCAAGGCGGGTTTGACCCTGCTGGCCCCTCCATGTGGGAAGGACAGACTGAGTTAAGCTCATGCACACTTGTCCTCCTCTCTCCTCTACAGCCCTCCTATCCTGAGACTTAACCAAGTGAAACTTCCAGAAGGAAGCTGTCCTCCGGCCTGGAAACCGCCAGCCATGCTCACAAAACACGCTCCTTTGTACCTATCAGATACTAAGAAGTTTTACTCCTTCCCACAGAGAAGTGAACTTTAGGTATCGATTCATTTCCCTGGCTCAGTTTTCCTGTTTGGCATGTGTGGGTGTGTGTGTATGTGTGTGTGTGTGTGTTTCAGAGGAGTATTTACAGTGGACCTAAATATTTATTCTTAGAAACAAAGGTACTATAAAATCTTAAATGTCATAAGCCAGATCAACTGAATTTCAAACCAAGTCCACTTTCTTAAACATACTTGTTTCTCATAAATCGCTTCACAAGCAAACTGTGCATGTAATACCAAATAATGATGGCCCGTGAACAATGAGTGCTTTCATACAGCCCCACATCTCTGGCCCGCGCCAGCCTTCGACGGGGAATTTAGTCACTCGGGCAACCCTGGCAGGCCCACTCCAGAGCTGCAGTCTTGTTTTACTTGTGGTCAAAGTACTGCTGAGCTCAAGTTATTAAGTGATTCCATAGCTATCCAGACTATTTTCAAAAAAAAAAAAAAGCCTTCGCAATGGTTTAATGTTATTGCATTTGCAAATTACACAGCATACCAAATGTGACCCGCTTGCAGCCTTGAATTCATCTTTTCAAAATTTCTCACCTTATACAAAATAAACTCTTCACCACCAGCACCCCCTCAACCCCTGGCCCTTTCTCACTTCTGGTACAAAAACTGCAAAGCAGGATCTCCTTATAATAGAAACCTTACACCATCTTCCAAAACTTATTACAGCTGCCTTCAGTATAAAAGGAAACCTTAGAGAATGTTATTTAAAATGTTTTTAAAAAGTCAGTAGGCCTCATGTTTCGTTTCTCCACATCAGGCTTTGATTTCCTTCGCAACCCTATTCTCTGCCCTTAAACAAGTCGGAGAGTGAGGCCTGAAACATCCTGGAGAGGTCCGGGATGCCAGCACTGGCAGGATAGCGTGCCCCCCAGCTCACATCCTGCAGGGGCCCACCTCCCCGTGCTGTCCCTCGGCCCCTTAAGAACAGGGACCAGTACGTGGCCAGTGCATGGATGGCACGCTTCGACTCCCATTGTAACTTCTGAAAACTCCAGATGAAGACAGGTGGGCAGCAGCTCATGGGGGGACAAGCAGAGCAGGTAAGTGCTGAGTGGTCAGGTCCAGAGGTCACTGCAGAGGAGGTCAGGAGCACAGGGGACCGCTGCAGTGCCAGACGCTAACGTGCTCTCTCCAGAACTTTCTTAAGGCCTTGGGCAAACCGCACCGCTCAGGTTTATAACTCCTTGGCAGCAAACTTCTAGAAAAAGAGCTAGTCAGTGAACTATCTCTGGATGAAAGAATGAAGCCCAGTATTGGCTCATCTCTTTTTCTCCTATGTGGTAACAAAAATCACATCTTCTCCACCAGGAAGGACTTACAGTTTTAGGTAAGGTTCTCGTACAGCACGTTTGAACTCTCAGGTATGATATAAAATGGATTTTTACATGGGGAGTGAAATAAATATATGGAAAACAGGAGAGCTGACCTGCACTCACCCCTGTGTTTTTTTTTCTCTTTAAATTTTTTTTTTTTTAAATATAACAACAAACAAACACAAACATTCTTAACATATGGTTATTCCATCCTACATATATAATCAATAATTCACAATATCATCACATAGTTGCATATTCATCATCATGATCATTTCTTAGAACATTTGCATCAATTCAGAAAAACCAATAAAAAGACAACAGAAAAAAATTCATACATACCATACACCTTACCTCTCCCTTTCATTAATCACTAGCAATTCAATCTAATAAATTTATTTTCACATTTGATCCCCTATTATTTATTTTTATTCCATATGTTTTACTTGTCTGTTGATAAGGTAGGTAAAAGGAGCATCAGACACAAGGTTTTCACAATCACACAGTCACACTGTGAAAGCTATATCATTATACAATCATCATCAAGAAACATGGCTACTGGAACACAGCTCTACATTTTCAGGCACTTCCCTCCAGCCTCTCCATTGCATCTTGACTAACAAGGTGATATCTACTTAATGCATAAGAGTAACCTCCAGGATAACCTCTCGACTCTGTCTGGAATCTCTCAGCCATTGGCACTTTATTTTGTCTCATTTTTCTCTTCCCCCTTTTGGTCGAGAAGGTTTTCTTAATCCCTTGATGCCGAGTCTCAGCTCATTCTAGGATTTCTGTCCCACGTTGCCAGGAAGGTCCACACCCCTGGGAGTCATGTCCCATGTAGACAGGTCACCCTTGTGTTCTAACTGCAGTTTTTAAAAGCATGTATTTGAGGTTCAGCAGGTTGCTGGCAGAAAATGGGATGGGCACATTGAAAACAGTGATTCTAAAGGTCCCCTGAGTGAATTCCACATTAAGATGGAAGGAACGGAAAGCAGCCCAAGAGAGCATGGCTGTTGCTGATGGGACACTTGGCTGCACAGCCAGAATGAGGGTCCACCACATAAATGCGTTGTAAGTACAGACAGGAGTTCTTAAAAAAACCCATTCTCTCCCTCTCATTTTCTCACTCTGATGCTTACTGCTGCTCCCCCTTTTCTTTCAGTGCTCCTTCTGCTATGAAAGCCAAAGGCCCAGCTCAGAGTGGACCTCAGGGCCCGCCCGACCTGCAGCTGAGCCCCACAACCCCGCTGCAAAGGGCAGGAGAAAACACAGCCTGCTTCATTTCCAGCCATCATTACTGCGAGCAAGAAAATCCCCGCGTGACAAAGAATAAATCTCGGCTAATTGACCACTGAAACTTTATAACATGCCAGTCGTCCTCTGGACATAATAATACGTTTGCTCAATAACAGATCTTCACCTCTGGCTCCGACATGGCAAAAGCCATAAAAAACGTCCAGCGAGCAGAGCGGCCTCAAGGCCACAGGCTCGGTAAACACGCATCCTGGGGATCAGGAGGAGAACTGGGTTCTTAAATTACACCTATAAATTAGTCAGGCCTGAGTCGCCCGTTTCCCAGCACACACTGCTCTCCTAAGAATTTCTCCCCCCAAAAGTTAAGCAGCATTCGCCACAAAGGACCGTTTCAAAAGCCGCTCTTTCTGACAGCAAAACACTGAGAGACTCGAGGCGCGTTGGGTTTCCCAGTATTGATGGGGAAACAGCGAGCCTCCTGCTCGCAGGCGCCCCATTCATTTAAGGAGCGTGGCTCTGCCTGCTCTGTCTTTAAATTAAAATCAAAATTTAATTACCCTTCCTCCAAAATGGCAGTTTCTTAGCAACTCTGAGAGGCTGAATAGGGAAAGAACATTCTGAGATTTTGGAGGACAAGTGAAAACAACTGAGAATTCTTTATTTTTTCAAAAGCCGGAGCCCAGCTCTTTTCTAAAGAGAAGGCGGTGGTGGCTTTTGTTGCCTAAAAAACGCACTAAACCAGTTAGCATGAGGTACGGTTATTAGGAGAAGGATGATCAAAGCCCTCTGAGGTTTGAGGAGCCCAATAACCTACAAAAGACCTCACGCTAATTATGATTAGTAGAATGAGTTCATTGCCTTGTCAGGGCCCCGCCTAATGTGCAAACCAGACAGGCCAAATCAAGTTGAATTCTGAGTTCTGTTTGGTTTTCCCTAAGCTTTCCTTAGACTCTGGAGATTGGCACAAAAAAAGTCAGAACAACAACAACAACAAAGATCCCTGAAAAAGGTATGTCTGGGCTGGGAAGAAAGCTTACTCTTTCAGGAAGAGGCTTGGTGTCCTGGTTTGGCATCTTCTAGAAGAGAGAGGTGAATGGTCTGGAGGCTGGGCACTCAGGAATCACCTTTTTTTTTTTTTTTTTAAATCATGGGAACCCAGGTTATTTGTACTCCCATGTTCACAGCAGCACTATCCAAATAGCCAAAAGGCAGAAACCACCCAAGAATCCAATGGCAGGTGGATAGATAAAGAAAGCACAGGATATTCATACAATGCAATATGATTCGGCCATGAAAAGGAATGAACTGCTCATACCTGCAACAGCATGGATGAATCTTGAAGACATCATGCTAAAGAGAAAGAAGCCAGACACAAAAGGCCAAATATTGTATGAGTCCACTTACATGAAATATCTAGCATAAGGAAATCCACAGGGACTGAAAGTAAATTGAGAGGTTACCAGGGGCAGGGGGGAGTTTATTTGAGGTGATAAAAAGGTTTTGAGAATGGCTGGTGATGATGGCTGCACAATACAGTAGATATAATTGACACCACTGAATTGTACATTTTTATGTTATATGTATATATATAACATTTATATGTGTGTATATATAAACATATTTGGCCATAATAAATTTTTTTTAATCTAACCACCCCCCATCAAAGTGCCTTGCACATGGCATTAAATAATTTTTATTGAATTCTTCACAATGAATCAATTCCCCTACTCAGACTGAAACTAAAAATCACCTTTTATAGAAGGTGACGGGTTTGCTGCCTTCTCTCCCATCAGAGTCCTTTCCTGACTTTGTTCTTTCTTCCTTTGCTGCATGGCCGCCCAGGTGTCGGCACCTTCTGCTCGGAAATTTGACTCTGGAAAGTCTTACCAAATTGGGTTGAGAATCCAATTTCCTCCAAAAAAAAAAACCTCCTTGTGTCTTTGCAGAGACAGCCACGTCTGAGGGGCAAACTTGTTTTGGGAAAGCTGAAGTGTCTTCCCTCCAGCACTGAAGTCACAAAATGACTTATGGAGGCTGCACCATGTGAAATGCTAGAAGCAAAACACCAGTAATTCCTTTGTGCTTGCTCAATGATGTGGAGGAGCAAAAGTAAAGAGCCGGCTGAAGCTCGGGGGCCTTGAAAGACCAAAGCAGGTGGAGGCAAAGTGCCTTCCCTAATTAATGTCACAGACTATATTATTTGGCTTGGGGTTGAGCCGCTTCTACCAGCTGGGTGTCAATTTGGGTCTTCTTGGGCAAATTACAGGAGCAGAGCTGTGTGTCATTTACAACTCAAATGCTAAAGATGCCTTGAACTCTGAGCCTTCAAAAAGCTGAACTGGAACTAAAGTCTCTTGAGTTTTGCCAATTTTAGATTTGAAAATGCCTTCCCTTTTGTTAAAAGACATGGCAAGGGTCACGATATCACGGGTGCGCAGGTAAAGATGTATTTCTAGGGTCATGGAAAAAACTGCCTGCTCAGTTAGCTAAGTATATTTATTTTGTCCAGTTTACTAAATGAGAGCTTGCCTCTCTCCTAACACAAAGGCTTTGCCCAAGGTCCCTCCGGACACTATGCTTTGTTTTTGACGCTGATGCAAAAGTCAGACGTCAGCCTCCACGTTCCCTCCTGAAGAGAGGAGGTAAACACAGCTGAGAGCAATCGCAGTGGAGGAGCGACGCACTGGGGGCTCAGTACCCAGCTACTTGCTGGAGGGATGCAACCTTTTTATTTAGGAATGTTAAGATTATCAACTGGTGTCTGCTCAGCTGGATTCTCCTCGTGGGAAAAGTGAAAAAAAAAAAAAAAGTCTAGAAATTAAACATACCCTCTTGTGATAAAGGCTGATGTCTGAATTAGAATACCTTTTCTTTCAAATTATTTCTAAAGATGAAGCTAAACACCAGGTCCCAGTTATACATAGCACCACTCATAGGGAAGTTCCTTAGGTTTAAAACGTCCTGCTGATGTCCATCAAAAGGGATCCAGCAGCAGATGTGTCCTAGAAAAATATTCACACAGCTACCCAATACATAGGCATATCCAGAGCTTGACATCGTAGCACTTTTTTGTTAACTGGAAAACAAAAAGAGATGTGTACAACCTAACTGCCCACCAAAAGGGGAACAATTAAATAAATCACCCTATATTCATGATAGAACTGCACAGGCCACTAAGAAGGAGGAAAGAGATCAATATGCACTGACACAGAGGATTGGCCGTGGTCATAACAGTGACAGGTTTCATCAGCTTTCACCATTGCAAAAGCCTTTCTTCTGAAAAAGTCTAGAAAAATCTGTCCCACTAATCTCCCAGATGCCTGGTTTGCTCCTGGGGTAGTTCAAGCGGAAGTAACAGCATTCGGCCCATCTGACAAACAAGAAATGCCTCCCTTTGGGTAGGTCAAGTCTACTTAAAATTTAGGCCTATGAGTCACCCCCAAGAGAGCCTCTTTTGTTGCTCAGATGTGGCCTCTCTCTCCAGCCAACACAACGAGCAGTCTCACCACTCTCCCCCTCTCTGCATGGGACATGACTCCCAGGGGTGTGGACCTTCCTGGCAACGTGGGACAGAGATCCTGGGATGAACTGAGACTCAGCATCAAGGGACTGAGAGAACCTTCTCAACCAAGAGGGGAAAAAGTGAAATGAGACAAAATGTCAATGGATGAGAGATTCCAAACAGAGTCTAGAGGTTATCCTGGAGGTTATTCTTACGCATTAAGTAGCTATCACCTTGTTGTTCAAGATGTAGTGGAGAGGCTGGAGGGAAGTGCCTGAAAATGTAGAGCTGTGTTCCAGTAGCCATGTTTCTTGATGATGATTGAACAATGATATAGCTTTCACAATGTGACTCTGTGATCGTGAAAACCTTGTGTCTGATGCTCCTTTTATCTACCATATCAACA
>PVIY010028424.1:0-33119 GCA_004026745.1 Myrmecophaga tridactyla | reverse complement strand
TCCTTGAGTGCGGCGTTCCGTCCCTCACAAAGCTCGAGCCCCACGTTGGGCGCCAGTTGTCCCGGCCCGCGGGACGATCAACCGAGGCTCTAACTCCTGTGAGGGAGGAATGGTATGGGACAAGAGACACGAAGAACGACAGCAAGACAAATATTCTGATCAAGCTGCAAAGTTTTATTGAGAGGGCTGGGTATATATATGCTTTTGGAAGGAGTGGCTAGTGGGGACGGGTGGCGATCTAGGATTGGTCACTACTGTCACTAGGCTGGAGGGCAGATTACTGGGATTGGTTGCTGCTGTTGCTAGAGTAAAAGGCAGTTTGTAAGGTTGATACTTTTGGCACGGTTTTGTACTTTTGGCGCGAACCGCTAGTACTTCCGTAAAGAAGGTTGATTGTAGCTTAGGCTATTTTTGTATTAGCCCTGGCGGCCATGTTGCATGTTTTTGGCATCGCTGAGGGTGAAATCTATATATGCTACCTTAATTGTCCCCAACACAGTACCTTTAACTTTGGCCGACTCTCCCTGCTGTGGGCATGGCGGAGACAGAGGAGAGGTTGTAGGCTGGTTTTAATGGCTTCAAATTACCAAGCCCTGGGGTCTGAATTCCTTGAGGGAGGGATTCCACCTGAGTTGGGCTTCACCCCTCCCCTGGGGAAGGCACAGGCTCCAGTCAAGCCCCCAAAAGAGCTCACTTCTGCCTATGCCTGGGGCATTTGCAGCCTGAAAAGTCGTATCCAGAGGCAGTAAAGCCTTTGTAGATACACAGCCACAAAAACCTCTGTTTCCTTCTTTTTTTCCCCCCCCTTTTTCTGTCAGTCCTGCCCCCTTGGCGCTGGGGCAAAAATGAGCAACCTCCACTTGGGTTCACCTAAGCTGAGGGCCTATTTTTAGTAGTCAGAATTTGTTAATTAGTTCCACAATTGGTGTTTGATTGTGCCCAGTCCCTGCTGCTGGTAAAGTCCTTTCCGTTCCCCTCTGGGAAGCGGCCTGTGGGGGAGGGGCGCTGGCCGCCGCAGCTTTGGGAACTCACGGTTTTGGGGGGTGCTCGCAGCCTGTCCAACTGGTCCAGACTGGGGTACGCTGTGTGTCCGGTCACTGACGTGGCCCCAGGAGCTGTTCTGTACTGTTTCTGGTTATTTAGTAGTTGTTCTGGAGGACGAACTAAAATGCGCATGTTGTTAAGCCACCATCTTGACCCGAAATCGGTTTTAACATTATTGATTCTTGCCTGAATAATTTATTAGTAAGATGATTGCAAAACTATGATTCTTTTTACATTTATTAGTAGGCAGCATACTGTAAAGAAAAGCTTGTCTTGTTAGTTAGTTGATCGATTATTTATTTGGATATGGGTTCTTATGTGTTCCTCAGTGGGTTACTTGTCCACTGGTACTATTTATTTTGAGGCTCAGATTGTCCCACATTTGCCTGTGTCTTTTTCACATCTCCCACATTTTTTATTTTCTGAACGTGCCTTTATTTTCTGGTACAACAGCACATTTCAGGCACATCTTTTACTTTCTCTGAGGATTCCTGGTTCCTTGTTAGTGGGGAATGCTACTTAAGACCCTGGTCTCTGAGCTGGGAGTGATTACTGCTTTCAGAGTATTATTGTTGCTAGGCCCCTTCAGCAGACAGAGCTAAAAAAATAAATGTGTATGGCTTTAAAAACAAGAGTTAATACAGATGCCTTTAATTCCAGTCCAACCCACAGTGTTCTTCCCTCATTCCACATATTTCCCTTCTTCCACAATGAGAACTCTAGATCCCAGCACCACCAGCGTATCTATTTGCTCAATTTTGTAAACACAAGCAGAATAGTTTCAGAATTGGCTACCTCCTACCACTACAAGCACCAGATCTACCAAGTAGAAGTCCAAGTTTGCTTTTAATTCTTTTTGTATTTAGCCTGAGAATATATTGTTAAAATATTGTGTTTCCTAAGTACTTGGATTGGTTATTTTATTTTTCTTTTGAAATATAGTCAGGTTCAATTCTGTTCAAATTTAATTCTATTTTACACCCCTTCTGTCATTGCTAATGTTTAATTTTAGTTTTGAATCTGTTAAACATTAACAAGCTTTTAAATTCAAAACTATGAATTGGTGCAGCTCTCACTGTAGGTAGCCTGTTATATCAGTCACTGGGTATCCTTCTTAATTTTTTTTTGGCAAAAATAAGCAGATATATAAAATTTTTATTTCCTCTTCTTTCTTAACAAAAAGGTAGCAACTCCATATCTTTTTTTGTACTTTTGCTTCTTTCACATCACAGATATATCTTGGAAGTCACCCTTATCAGTTCATCGAGATTGTCCTCATTATTTCTTACAGCTGCAGAACACTTCATTGTATGGATATGTCTTTGTTTATTTAACTAGTCTCCTTTGTATAAATCTCCCTAATTTAAAGCTTTAGCAGTTTATTGAGGAAAAACATTGTGGCCAGGTCAACCATCTGCTAGCAAGAGTCAGCCTTTGAGCTGCCAAGTTAGGGCTTCCGAAGTGGACACATGGTGAAAGATGATTCTGGAAAGTCTGTCAGGCCTCATCCAAAGGGCTGTGAATGTTAGGATAAGGGCTGCAGGCAGTCTGGGAAGTTCTTGAAGGTTTTAAGAAGGAAGTGAGTCATCTTAAACCTCCTTGGAGTTTTCCTGCTCTGACTTGGGCTGGAGTTTCTTTTCCCTCAGCACTGTACTTGTGCCTTTTGTGGTGTACTCCGACTTTATTGTTGTTTTTTAACATATATTTGTTTGCCCTACTGAACTGAGAGTTGAACTTCTTATTCATATTGGGGCCTCAGTCTTACACACTGCTGGATCTCAGGAAGAGTTTGATTCTCTGACTTTCCAAGAAGATGGCTTTTCTTGTTTGGACAGCTCATGGCGGTGGTTGCTGTTGGGGAGTGAAGATTGGAGTGGGCTTAGGCCTGGGTGTTGTCACACACGGTGTCCCTCCTTCCTCCAGGATCCAGCTGCTGAAGCCAGGATGAAGGTGGCCTGCATCACAGAGCAAGTCTTGACCCTAGTCAACAAGAGAATAGGTCTGTACCGTCACTTTGACGAGACCGTCAATAGGTACAAGCAGTCCCGGGATGTCTCCACTCTCAACAGCGGGAAGAAGAGCCTGGAGTCTGAACACAAGGCCTTGACCAGTGAAATCGCACTGCTGCAATCCAGGTTGAAGACAGAGGGCTCTGATCTCTGCGACAAAGTAGGTGGCTGGCACCCCTCAGGTCACTGGTGTGCTATCCCCTCCCCCCCATTCCTCACTTTTGGGGATTGTACCTGGTTGTTTAGAGCAACATGCTACTGCTCTTGTCTAGGGCAGATGAGGCAACTCTTGTAGGGTGAGCTATAGCCCCATTGTATACTTGGGTGGGGCCAGCCCTTATGGTGGAACAGGAACGTTTGGGTTTTCAGTTGTGAGCTGAGTTTGGAGAAAGCTTCTCTAGGTTCTACAGTACTGTCTTTCCACACTGCTGACATTGAGAGTAGGCAGTTCTCTTCTAGAGGCCAGACTGGACAAGGCCACAGGCTGCTCATGGTATGATAAGAACCTAGACTTTTGGAATAATGGGTTTGGGCAAGTTGTCTAACTTCTGTTCCTCAGTTTCCTCATCTGTAAAATGGGGATGCTATTAGTATACCTCACAGAGTGGTTGTGAATATGAATTGAGTGAAGGGCTTAGAACCCTGCCTGCTATCTACTAGGTGAGTTATTGTCACCTATAAATGAGGAGGATAACCCCCTCTCAGAACCTCCAATCACCCTATCCACTGAGCCTTCCCCTTTCTCTTCTACATTTTTTTTTTCATGTCTGAAACTGTATTTGTTAATCTATGAATGTACTTGTTACCTGTCCTCCCCACTGGAATCTTACCTCTGTTCAGTGCCATTTCCCAGAGCCTAGAATAGTATCTTATACTAATAGTGTGGCTCACTATTTGTTGAATGGTGAGTGAATGTGACTGTATGTACAAATCTTTGGCTTGACACACAGCAGGTGATAACGTGTGAATTTTTCAGTCTCGCTGCCATACCCCCCCCCCGCCCCCCCGTTGGTCTTTTGCTTAAATGAATTTCTGGACCTAATTTGGCAAGCTGAAGGGAAGGAATAAACAGTTATTTAATACCTACTGTGTGCCAAAGCACCATACAGGTGATTTCACATATTATTGCACTTAGTCCTCTCAAGCCTTTTTTTTTTTGCACGGGCTGGCACCAGGAAATGAACCCTGGTCCCCAGCATAGCAGGCAAGAACTCTGCCTGCTGAGCCACCATGGCCCTCAATCCTATTTTATAGAGGAGGTCCAGGGCTGATAAAGGGGCTGGTGAAGGGGCTTCCAAGTGCGAAAGCTGGCATCACCAAGCCTGTCTTCCCCAACAGCCAGTCACTCTCTTGTATTCTATTGCTGTTCTCCTGGGCACCAGGATTTTTACTGCATTTGTGGCTGGTCCATGGAGAGCTGCTGGGTCTGCAGAGTGTGGGTGATGGTGGGCCCTGCTGGGTGGTGGTGGTGGGGGGGTGGAAAACCCACTTAAGTCCTGCCCTGCTCTTGCCTTGGCCAGGTGAGCGAAATGCAGAAGCTGGATTCCCAGGTCAAGGAGCTGGTACTGAAGTCGGCGGTAGAAGCTGAGCGGCTGGTGGCAGGCAAGCTCAAGAAAGATACATACATTGAGAATGAGAAGCTCATCTCAGGAAAGCGACAGGAGCTGGTCACCAAGATCGATCACATCCTGGATGCTCTGTAGTCTCTGCCTGTTGTTCTTGGTGTGGGCCCCGAGGTAGAGGGGGTGGGGGGGAGGCAAAAGTTGAGCATGGAAGCCAGGGAATGCTGACATCTTTAGCTTGCAAAAAGGCCCTTCCAGGAGGTAAAGCTAGACCCTGCCCCAGGCAGCACAGGACGCTTAACTCTTGTTCTTAAACCTTTTCCTTTTTTTTTTTTAACTTAAAAAAATAAAAAAACAAAAACAAATTACCTTTGGTTTAACAAAGAAATTTTCAATAGCTGATTGGTATTGTTTTGTTCTGGAACCTAGAATATTCTTTCAGCCTGTTAGACCCCTTGTTTTAACTCCTGATCTTTGGGTATTTTGTAAGGGTGTATGTATGTTTTTTTTTTTAGAAAGTGTGTGTGATCATGTGAAAATAAAGTGGGGACTGTGAACAATGCTGAATGTTTTTGTTCTGTTGAAAATCTCTCATAACTTTAATTTCCTAAATTTGGGGATAGTACTTTTATCACGTGCTTTTTATCCATTAAATGATGAATTTGATCCTCTGAGAGCATGTATTCAAGGCAGGTATTATTTGCATTTTACTTATGAGACAACTGAGGCCAAAAGAGGTAAAGTAGTTTACTTAAGGGTCCCAGAACAGAGTGGTTGAATGAGAACTCGATTTTTGTATTAACTCATCCAGTATTTCTTGAATACCCTTTTTTGTGTCACATACTCCACTAGGCACTCAGGAACAGTCATAAGCAAAGCAGAGATAGCCCTTATGGATGACAGTCAAATTATCAAACAAATTCATATTCACAAACTGACACAACCCTGTGAGGAAAAGATACAGGGTCTTCTGATGGTATATATTGAAGAGTACCAGACTTAAGTAGGGTACAGGTGAGAATTAGGGAAGGTTTTCCTAAGGAAGTGACCTCTGATTTGAGCTCTATAGGAGTTACGTAGGCGGCAGTGGGTGGTGGAGTGGAAAGTGTTCCAGTCAGAAAGCATGGCATTTGCAAAAGCCCTGGGGTAGGGTAGGGCATGGCCTGGTGGAGGACCTGAAGGAAACTGGAGAGTAAAGTGAGGCAGTTTATGACATAAGGCTGCAGAGGTGAAAAGATTCTAGAACAAGGTGAGGCTTTGTAGGTCATGTTAAGGCTTCTGGCTTTATCCTAAAATCAAGGGAAGACTGACGAATGTGTGGGAGACATGCTTGGAATTGTATTTTGGCTGAGAATGAGCTGAAGGGCAAGAGGTAGATGTGGGAGATGAGCTGAGGCCTATTGCAGTAATCTGAGCAAAAGATGATGCTGGCTTAGACAGCGGTGGTGATGTCTGGAAATAGGTTTGTGAGATTTAGGTGGGGAAATTGACAGTGCTGAGTTCCATGCTTTCTCCCTAGGTGGCACATCTTTCCTCTGTGACTGGAGTATACTCCCATCTTCACCTGGTTAATTCCTATTCGTTCTTCAGGTAACAGTTTAAGGTTTCAGCCTCTGGGAAGCCTACCCTGACCTCCCAGACGCAGATTCTAGTATGCCCTTGTTCTATGCTGTACCTCCCCTCCTTATCATGTTCTACAAGAGGAGTTTTATATTTGTGTGATTATAAGGCAGGGTTTTTATTTTATGATCATCCTTATAGGTATATATATTTTTCTTTTGCTTTTAAATAGCTTTATTGAGATGTAATTCACATACCATATAATTCACTCATTTATAGTGTACAGGTCAATGGCTTTAAGTATAGTTACGTATTTGAATGACCACAGTTCATTTTGGAACATTTTCATCACCCCAGCAAGAAAACTCACACCCCTTAACAGTCACTCCCCAAATCTCCTCCTTCTCCCCAGCCCTAGGGGATAACTAATCTATTTTCTGTCTCTAGGGATTGGCCATTTCATAAAAATAGAATCATTTGGTCTTTTGTGACTGGCTCCTTTCTTTACATAATGTTTTTTTTTTAATATTTTTATTGACAAAACAACATACAAACATTCTTAACATATGAACATTCCATACTTTGTGTACAGTCAGTGGCTTACAATATCATCACATAGTTGTATATTCATCACCATGATCATTTCTTAGAACATTTGCATTGCTCCAAAAAAGAAAAAGAAAAAAGAAAAAACTCATACATACCATACCCCTTATCCCTCCCTTTCATTGACTACTAGTATTTCTATCTACCCAAAATATTTTAACCTTTGTTCCCCCATTTTTTTCATATACCCCTTATCACTCCCGTTCATTGATCATTAGTATTTCAGTCTACTCAATTTATTTTAACATTCTTCCCCCCTATTATTTATTTTTTATCCATATTTTTTACTCATCTGTCCATACTGTGGATAAAAGGAGCATCAGACACAAGGTTTTCACAATCACAGTCACACTGCAAAAACTATATCATTATACAATCACCTTCAAGAAACATGGCTACTAGAACACAGCTCTACAGTTTCAGGCATTTCCCTCTATTTAGCCACTCTAACACACCTTAAACTAAAAAGGGGATATCTATATAATGCATAAGAATAACCTCTAGGATAACCTCTCGACTCTTGTTATCTCTCAGCCACTGACACTTTATTTTGTCTCATTTCTCTCCCCCTTTCAGTTGGGAACATTTTCTCAATCCCTTAATGCTGAGTCCCAGCTCATTCTAGGATTTCTGTCCCACGTTGTCAGGGAGGTTTATGCCCCTGGGAGTCATGTTCCATATAGAGAGGGGGAGGGCAGTGAGTTTGCTTGCCGTGTTGACTGAGAGGCCATATCTGAGCAACAAAAGAGGTTCTCTGGTGGTGACTCTTAGGCCTAATTTTAACTAGGCTCAGGGATAAGTTTCATATGAACAAAACCCAAGATTGAGGGCTTGTCCTATTGATTTGGTTGTCCCCACTGCTTGCGAGAATATCAGGAATTCTCCACATGGGGAAGCTGAATTTTCCCCCTTTCTCACCATTCCCTCAAGGGGGCTTTGCAAATTCTTCTTTATTCAGTGTTCAAATCGCTCTCGCTCTCCCTTATATTAACAGCTAGGTGCTCAGGTAGGCATGATACATAGTAAGTAGGTTACTGAATATTTGGATGAGTGGCTTAAGCATAGCTATATCGATGGGCTGAGTGGAGGGATGGTGGTTCCCTTTGTTTACTATGGGGAAGTCTGTACAAGAATGGTTTTGAGCAAGAAAGTGAAGGTGCCTTAGACATCCAAGTGAGAATGTCTGTGGACAGTTGGAGATTCAGATTAGGAGCTTAAAGGAGGGTTCTGGCATGGAGATGATAAATTGTGAGGGTTGTCAGCATGGACGGATATGGAATGGGGAGAAAGGGGTTTTATGCTTAGGAAGGGTATAAAATGACAAGAGACCCAGAATTGAATATTAGGACTCCAAAATATAGGGGCCACTGCAGTCAGATTGAGAAGAGGTTAGCGGGGGGAAGAGAAAGGTCATGTAGGGTCAGGGAAGTTAGATAAAAAGATGTTTCAAGAAGGGGTGTGACCAATCAGCAAATGCTGCTGAAGCGTCAAATTTAGGTGAAGACTGGGACATGTTAGATTTAGGTGTGGGTCACTGAAGTCATAAATTGGTAACTTTAGAGCTGTGTTGGAGTGGTGGGGAAGGGAATTGGACTGAAATGAGGCTTCAAATACAACTTTTCAGAAACTTAGGCCGTGAAAGGGATGAATGAGGAGGGTGGCTAAAGGAGGGTGTATAGCTGAAAGTTTTAATTTTTTTTAAAAGCGGAGATTTGTGTTACATGTCATTGGGAGGGGTCCCAGTTGAAAATGAGAATGTTGAGCACACGGGAGAGAAAAAGAGATAGCGAAACAGTGAGGTTTTTAAGGCAGTGGGAAGATAATGGAATCTAAAGAACAGGTGGAAGGATGGGATTTGAATAGGATGGAGGATGATCTTTATTCAAGAGTTTGGGCTCTGCAGTTAGATAGCCTGCATAGAAATCCCAGTTCTGCCACTCACTTGTGACCTTGCAGGTATCGTTTCCTCATGTGTAAGATGGAGCTGTTTCATAGGATGACTGAGGATTGCATGAGCTGTCAACTTCAAGTTACATATGGTAACTTGTTAAACATTAACGATGATTTCATTTTGTCTCATCATATCTCTTTCCATTCTTCCCACCCTGTACTGCTGGCCTGGGCTGGATTGGTGGGGTGTCCTGTTCTAAACCGTGGGAAATTGGGGAGACTGCATTTAGCCAGTTTTCACAGTGGCGTGCTTGTAGGACCTGGCCCTACACATGGCCTCTGGACCCCCTAGGTGGGACTGAGCTGGCCTTCCCCTGGAATTGCATGATGACTGGCCAGGAGGATGCATATCAGGGTTAGCCGGTTTAAGATGACAGCTCCTTAACTTGCCCGGGAGCCCCAGCCCCACCCCCCAACAGTACTGCGTGAGCAGCACTACACCCACCGCCTCCCGCTTTTTCCCTGTGCCTCCCCAGGGCAGCCTTGCTATGTGCTTCATGGAGGGAGGCCTGCTTTCTCCTGGGCATGTGGTCAGCTTCTACACCAGCCCGCCCCATCCTTTCATATTGTTAAACTTCGTCTCACTTTTTGGAACAGGAAAAGTAAGACACTTGGCAGAAACCAAGGTTTAGTCGTGTAAAGGATCTCAACTCGACCCCGCGCGCAAGTCAGCCGACGCCCTCTGCTGCACTCGCAGGCTAACGCCCGACTCTGCCCGCGCTCGGCGGCGTGGCCTCTCTCGGACACCTCGGCAGGGGGCTGCGCTTGCGCCGTAGTAGCTCTTCGAAACACGTCACTAGAGGGCGCCTCAGGAGCACCAGGAAGTGAGGATGAATACGTAGGCGCACGGGGCCAGGACGGGCTAGAAGCGCCGCGCATGCGTGGCCTGAATCTACCTTAAAGGCAGGACTGCTCCTGACATCGCTCGAAGCTAATGCTCTGGCTGTGGCGCCATCTAGGGGCGCGGGGCCGGGAGGCCCGCTGTCATGGCTCGGACTGGAACTGGGTTTGGGGTCCCGCGCGGGAGCTGGGCCTCGGGGCTGCGGACCAGCGATGGGGACTTGGACTCACAGATTGCTTGCACGGGCTGCGGGGCCAGATGGGCGCACCGTAGCCTGTGGCTCACCCATCCTAGGCTCGGCGCTGTGGATGAGCGTGTCCCGCATCCCCCAGCTTCCTTGCATCCCTAGCCGGCCGGGGTGTAATGTCTTGGGCCATAGGCAGCCCTATGCCTCCCCTGTCCTCAATTTCCCTACTGCTAAAAACAGCGTCAGTTTCCCCCGCGTAAATTTCAGGGAGGGCGTAAAGTGAGACTCAGGGGGCAAGGCTTGACCCTGGCCTGGGCACTCTTTGGTCCTGGGTGAGGTACCCTAGAGTCCCCAACACCTTTTGTTGGGTCTGGAACTCATTTATCCCCACTTTGGGTGGAGAGTGCCTCGGGGTGGGTGGGGGGCAGAGAGGGGCTTTCCATCCACTGTTGGGCTCCTAGGCCATTCCTATCTGGCGGCCGGCCCAGAAACCTGACCCAGTGATCTGGCCTTGGTCTCTCCATGGTGTCATCTTTGGGCCTCCTGGAGAGCCATCAGTGACCAATGCGACCGGCCCCCCATCCCTAGGCAGCTGGCTACAGCCTGGCTGGTGACTCAGAGTGGGGAAAACACGGCTGAAGAAGAAGTGCTGGGTGTCACTTTCCCTCCTCCATTTGTCTTGGAGGCTGACACGGGAGAAAACCCCAAAGGACCGAGTGTGCCCTCACAGTTTCACCACAAGTATCCTGACCGGGCATCTGGTGCCGAGCTGATAGTGCAGGCCCCGGCCGCAGCCCCGCCGGAAACCCGCCCTGCCAGCGGTTGGGGGCCGCAGGCTCAGACAGGAAACGCCCCTGGGCCTACCCCAGGGCCCATGGCCTCGGCACAGGCCTGCTGCCTTGGACGAGGCCCGCCGCCATTTTGAAGCTGGACTTGACTCCTGGACCCTGGCCCTGACCTGGGGCTGGTGGGGCACCCAGGCTCTAGAGAAGACAACCTCCTGACAGGGCCAGACCTGAACCAGAGTGAGGTCCAGCTCTCCCCTACCATGACCAAGCATGGTACCCTGAACCCAGCCTTCATCAGGCAATCGGTTCCATCCCTGTTTATCTACTGTGATAGGCCTAGAGCTAAATGCAGGTAATGTAAAAGTGGTTAGAACCTGGTAGTATTGATGTTGAGAAAAGTAGACAGAATGGGGCCTAGTTAAGGTAAGTGACCACAGGATCTCAGGGATTCACACGGAAAGGGATAACAAGGAGAGAGAAGCCCAGATTCCAGCCTGCTTTTTAGACTTCTATTTGTGAAATGGATTTTCAAGAGGAAAGATAGGAGCCGACTGAAAGGCTGATGGGAAGGAGGGAAGGGAGGGAAAGGTTGTTGACCCAGGATCTAACAGGAGTCCCAGGAGTGCAGGAATGGGTAGGATTAAGGGCTCAAGATGAGATTGACTCTGTCTCCCATCAGCACCAAGGATTGACCTGTTCAACCAAGCTTTGCCTCCAGGCAGCCTTCTCTACCACCCAGCTGAGAGGCCCCTACCTTACCCCATTGGCACTGGTCCCTGAAGCGTAATGGACTGTTTGCCTCCCTCTCACCATGTTGAGAAATAGCAGCACACCAGCACCTGCAATTCATTTAAGAATTAGCTTTACTGTATGTCAGGCACTATTTTAGGCACCAAGGATAAGACAGAGTCTTGTGTGATTTGAGAGAAAAACAGGTAGTGATAAGCTCTGTGGAGGAAATAAAATAGGGTGATGTGATGGATGGACTTAGTTGAAGGTCCAGGGAAGGCATTCCTGGGAGGAGACCGCTGAGCCAGGGCCCCAGGGAGCCCAGAGCTGGCTGTAAGGCTGGGCAAACCACCCTTCAGAGAGTTGCTGCCTCGTCCCTCCTGGTCTGTTTTCCTGCCCCCTGTTCTCTGATCCTATGACTGCCCCTACCCTGGCTGGGCCTTTGTTGGCTGCCTAACCTCCTGCCTCTGACATTGGCTTTCATATCACGCCTTCCTTGCCAGGGGAGCTCTTTGCCCCCAAGCCTGGGTCCTGATGCCTGTTTGGGTCCAGGGCTCTCTGGCTCTTCTGCCCTCAGCCTTTGCATCAAGGAGGGTTTCCTGCCTGTCTACTTGCTCAGCTTAGAGCAAAGAGCTTGGTGATACAGAGCCACATAAAACCACGCCATAACCACACATAACCATGCCAGGCTCCTCCTAGGGCATCCGACCCACTCTGGATGAGTCTCCGAGCTTGCCACTTCTCTTCTTTGAGTTGCCCATTGCACATCTGTCAAATGGAGGCGTGGTGATCCACTCAGACAGACATCGTGAAGTGATGCAAAACCCCTTGCACAGGGGCAGGCTCCAGAAACAGGAGTCTTTTCCACAACAGGTAACAGAATGACCAGCCCAACCGTTTTGTTTGCGCCAAGCTTAGCTGTGTACAAGGCGCTTGTATAAATGTCCATGTTCTCTTGAGCAAATCTCTTCTGTCCTTCTGGAGAGCACCTGTGGGTTTTTTTTTTTTTTAATTAATTTATTTTTTTATTTAGAGAAGTTGTAGGTTTAAAGAAAAATCATGCCTAAAATATAGAATTCCCACACACCACCCTATTATTAACCCGGTGTGTTTTCCAATTCTCCAGCTCTAGCTCTTGGCACTCTGGCCTCTTTCCCTTTGGGCTTCTCTCACAGCACCTGGACTCGTTAAGGTATCTGGCTGGCTGGGAACCCTGGCGGGGGTGGGGTGAGGGTGGGGGTGAGACAGGGCCTGGATTTTGGATCTGGCAGTGTGTCCCTGGTACACATGGCCTGGTGTAGAAACAGTCGATGTCTATACATGCACTAAGTGTTTGCTGTATGAATACCTGATGAAGTCTCAGCCTCTTACCTACCATAAGCTGAGCTCTTCCAGATAGCCTGGGTTTCCTGTTGAGACGTGATTTCTGGTGCCATGTCACTGGGGCGGGGTGCTTGGAGCCGGAGGGAACAGGCTGGAGGCCCAGGTGGGTTCCATGGTGTCTGGATCCAGGCGGGGGCACACTAGCAGCAGGGGGATGGGGATGGGGGTTTGTCAGGGATAGAGGCTGAGACCTGAGGAGGAGACCCCTTTGAACTTGACAGGGCTCCAGAGGGATGATCTGGATGGCTGGCTCTCGGGCTGGTGTATCTGCACATCTGGGACACGGGAGAGGGAGAGGCAGCTCCAGGAAGGTATGTCAGGCTGTGACCTGTGTTCCCTGTGTGTGTGTGTGCTCGTGTGTGTATGTGTGTGTGAGGCTGTCGGGGGCAACTGGAAGAGGTTAGAATCAGACCTACCTAAATTCAAATCTTGGTTCCCAAGCCTCAGTTTCCCCATTCAAAACTGGGAACAAATGACACCTTGCTGCCAGGATGAAAAATAATGTGTGTAAGCATCCTAGGCCCCCTCAAAAGGGGTTATCCCGTGAAAGTTACGCTTTATTTTGCATGTGCTTGGAAGGGGTGGGGGGTCTGTGCCCTTTTAAGGCTTGGGAAATGTAGGTTTCAGAAAAGCTGGTCTTGAAGGCCCGTTTAGGGTAGATGTTCTGGGATTCTAAAGCACCATTTACTCAGAAGCCCCTTGCTTTGTGTGTCCTGTGTGCCAGGTACAAAGGAGCAGCAGACATAGTCCTGCTTGCATGAAGCCTGTAGTCCTAGGGGAAGTGCAGTTGGAAATACAGTAGTAACACAGCAGACAGCAGCAACAGAGATGGGTTGGGGGGCTCTGCTTCATCAGGTTTCTTAAGCCCCTCCTGCTCTGGGTATTTTCTTAGTACTTTTTTCTTCTTTTATCTTTTCCTTCAGTCTGGGATGCACTACATCCCAGCCCTCCCCAGGTAGTCCCTTTTCCCGTGTTGAATGATGAACCCTGATGTGAATACATCCCTTGTAAAATATGTAGTGGTGTTTTCTTTTTTCCTTTTTAATTGTGGTACCACATATATAACTTAAATGTTTGTAGTGGTGTTTTATGGCTTGTATGTCCAGTTTTCATCTCTATAGATAGCATTTTGCTCCAGAAATAGAATAGATCTCCATTCTATTTCTTTCTGGTCTTGCCCCACTCCGTATTTGGGGGCAGCCATTGCTTTTGTGTGCACACACCCGTAGGCTGTCGCTGACCCTGCAGCTCCAGGGCATGTCCTGCATGGCTCACCATCTACTTCCCCGGAGATGGATGTCCAAACCTCCTCAGTTTCCCCACCATCCCAAAGGAGGTCAGAGTGAGGAATTTTGCAAATATCCCCTTGAGGACGGTTCTCCGATGCCTGGGGTAAGAGGACAGCTGCCCCCATCAGCCCTTCCTCCGGCAGTGCCTGCACCCTGGGCTAAGGCACATTCCTGAAGCCCCTCCAACAAACCTGGGAAGAAGATTGTAATTGGTTTTCCAATTTAAAGATGACAACATGGAAGCCAAAGAGGAATAGTGACTGGTCTGAGGTTGTGTGGCCATTTGGAGAAGTCTGGGTAAGAATTCTGGGGTGGGAATGTCCAGAAAAACTGTTCCATTGGACGGCCCGCCCAGCTCAGAGAGGGTCTGGTTGAAGATGGAAGCCCTGCTCCAAAGCTCCCAGCCTTGCTCTGAAGTGTTAGAGAGCTGTCCCCCGGCCCAGTGTCCCCAGAGAACAGAATGAAGAGACTGTTCAGAGCTGGGGGTAGGGACCTGGTTTTCCATTTATGGTGTGGAGCTAAAACGTCATGAAAAAAAATAAATGAATAATAATGAAATGAGCAAAGTGGGGGAGTAGAGTTCAACCTCACTGGCTCTGGACAGGCTGCTTGGGCTGGTTTGTTGTCTTTGCCACTTCCTGGCTGTGTGGCCCCGGGCAGGGTACTCAACTGCTCTGAGCCCTGATGTCCCATCTCCATAAATGGGAGCAATATAATGACCTAACTCATAGGGTCCTCGTTGGCCTGAGCTGAAATGAGTTCACAAATGTAAGGAACCTCTGTAGGAGCCTGCCGTTCTTGTATAAAAGTTGAGACTGGGCAATCGAAGTATATGGCGGAAGAGTGTAAGGGTGGAGTTCGAATGGGAATCACCAACCTAGTTCCCCAGTTTCAGAGGGGAAACTGAGTCCCTCTTGCCAACAGACAACAGGGGCTGATAAGAGGTGGTTCTCTAGAAGGCGGGGTGGCTTTGGGGTCAGAAGGACTTCAGGGTCCCAGTCACAGAATGGGATACTCCTGGGATGGCAGTGGGGGTCATCCCACTGGAGATTGTGTACAAAGAGCACACGGCAGGGACTCAGCTGATGCTGGAGTCCCACCTCCCTCCCCACACACCCACAAGCCTGGTTCTCTCTCCACTTCTTCTGTGGCCTTGTTCTGTGGCCCTGGACAAAGTCCCCGCTCCACTTTGGGAGCCGTGGTTTCCCTTTTGCAAAACAAAGCGAGTGGGTACCGAGCCCCTGTGTGTGACACTTCGGAGCTGGGCCTGACTCACCCGTGTCCCAAGACCCTCAGGCCTGGTGGGGATGCTGGGCCTGGCCACCAGAGGGCGCCCCAGCCTAGGAAATCTGAAGGTCCAAGTTGGGGCTTGGGCAGGACAGGACGCCAGGTCTGGCTGCTTCCAAGTTGCTTGTGAGTCGTGTTTGCCGGTCAGATGCCAAGGCGCTGCCTCAGTTTCCTCTTCAAAAATAGGATTATCATGGGAACAACCTCACAGGTCTCTCGTGAGGATTAAGATTAAATTATTGGCGATAGAGCACCTAGAATGGTGCATACAGTTTGCATTCCATAAATGAATGCCAGTAGTTAGTCGTTTTTAAACAGTTTTATTCACACATATATGATCCAGCCTAAGTGTGTAGACATGTTTTCACCATCATACTCTATCTGAGGACATTTCCTTTTCTTCCACAAAGAATCCGTACCCCTTCCCCAGTTCCCCTGCCTGCTGACATTAGTTTTGGCATAATGCTTTGTTGCATTCAGTGGAAGTATATTACAGTATGACTGTTGACCACAGACCCTAGCGTGCGTTGATTGTACTTTTTTCCATATACCATCTATTTTCAACTCCCTGCAATACTGCCATTTCTTTGTTCTTCCTCATGCAAAAACATATTGTAATTTGTACATTTAATCACCATCTTTGTACACTCTAGGCATTCCTAAATTATCAGTAGTTAGTTTTGAACTATTTCAAGCCAGGTCCTTAGATAGGCTTAATTACAATTATCGTGGCTATATGTGTATTTACCAACTATATACTATAAACCATTCTAGTAATTTTTTAAAATTATTTTTTTAGAGCAGTGGTTTTTTCAGAAGAATCATGCAGAAAGTACAGAGTTCCCATATGCCGCCTCTGCCTCCCCCCACCCCCAATTTTCCCTATTATTAACATTTTGTATTAGCTTGGGCCCTTTCTTACAATCGATGAACCAATATTATTGTACTTATAATTATGTTGTTAACCGAAGTCGATCCACCCGTAAAAAGTGTACAGTTCAGGGGCAGTAAGTGTGTTCACAGTGTTGTGCCATCCGTCACCGAGACTTTTTCATCTGTGACAGGAACTCGCCATTCCATGTGCTGTTGGCTCCTCGCAATTACCGCATGGGTGGACGTTCCTATTGTGCATTCAGGAAGCTGACGCTTGGGGAAGGCAGCCAGAGGTTCCATTGTCGGGGTTCCACGCAGCTCAGAAGCAGGGGGGTGTGAGGGTGGGGGCTGCAGACCTGCGGGTGGCAGGGGGTGATGGTGACAGACAACCTCTGGACCTCTGAGCAAAAGCTCCAGGCCCGGGCGGTGGGGACCCCCAGAAGTTCTTCAGCTGTGGCCTCACTTTGATATCACTCGGCAATACCAGAGCCAGCACAAGGTGAGTCGGTGCGGGAGGGAGCAGAGCGCAATCATGAACTAAGTGACTGTACAGGCTCAGCCTTGAGTGAGGCTTTGCTTAAGCTGGATAGCAGGGGTGCCCCACTTACAGAGTCATAGCTGCCCCTAGTCATTCGGGCAGTTGTGGGTGGGACCAGCCCTTCTCCTAGGCCTGGGGCCATCCTGACCCTTGGCTTGGGGTGTGCTTGTTATATGCACTCATTCTTGGGATGAGGCAAGTTTGACAGTCTTCACTTAAGAAATGAAGAGATGGAGGCATAGAGAGGTCGAATTCAAGCCCACACCCAAGTAAGTGGCAGAACCAGGGCTGAAAGTCTAGGCTTGGTGCCTATAGCTCAGTGATGCTGGACCCAAGCTGGATTTCTGGGTCCCCTATATGTGCCATGTCTAATTCTCCCTTTGCGTCCTTGCCTTGCTGTGCCGCCCCCTTGCACCCTTTCCGCCTTCAAATCTCACCCACCCTTCAAGATCCAGTTGAAGCACCCCCTACCCTCCTCCATAAAACCCACGAATCTTCCTTGGCGATCCCGGTAGCCACTGACTCTGGTTTCCTTGGTCTGAAAGTAAACTTCCCTCCTTGTCTACCTGGCAAAACTCCTATTCATTCTCTAAAACTCAACCCCTAGTATAACCTGTGGGAAGCCTTAACTGCGTCTCTTGTCTTTTCTCCTAGGTGGGGATGTTTATTGCCTCACTGGGCTTTCTGTACATTTGCATTTACAGTGTCGTAACAGCATCACTGCATTGGTTTACGTTCAGATTCATTTAAAAAAATGCATTTTAGGAATTGCAAAAGCAATACACAGTCATGGTGAAACATTCAAGCCTGTCAGAAGCAGACAGAAAGAAAAGCAGAAGCCACCACTTTCCTACCAGGCTCCAAACACCAGGCTCCCTCCAGAGGAATACTTTGTTAGCACTTTCTTATGAATTCCTCTAGAAATCCTCTGTGCATATAGAAGGATGCTCAGATTATTTCATTGCATTTTAACAACTGCCCCTGTCAGCCATTCCATGCCTTGCTCCCTGAGGCTTAGGGTGGGGTCTGACTTAGGTGGGTGCCCAGCACCAGCCTCGGGCAGGACCCAGAGAAGGTGCTCAGAGAGCACTGCATGGGCTGCCTATCTCTGCACACCAGCAGCTGGCCACGTGGAGCGTGGGATCTGGAGATTCTCCTGGCTCCCAAATGGAGCTTCGGCTAGCCTGAAGATGTATTTTCTCCCTCCTGCTGAATGTTCTTACTATTTTTAAATGTTGAATTCATTTTCAGCATTGAAAAAATCCATAGCTATCTCCCTAAACTTCTAACTTTCAACATCTCTTGAAAACAATCAGATGGCGGGGCCCCCTGGGAGTCCCTGCCCACACGCCCACCCCTGGCAGTCTTGGGCTGGCATGGCCGCTGCCCCTTGCATGGTGCACGAGCTCCTGGCTTGCCACAGTCCATCACTCCAGGTGATGTGCTAGGTTAGGGGTCTAGGAGAACCCGAGAATGCCCAGAGAGGGGCAGAACTGCTCAGAGTCACGCATAAGCCTGTGTTCAGGTCGGGGCCGTGTGCAGGTCTGTGTACCCCAGACCCTCCCTCTCCCACTGCCCACCCAGCCCCTGGGCGGTGACACCCAGAATACACTGGCTGTTACACTCCAGAATCCCCACTGCTCAGCCGGGGCAAATCTCCCTTCTGCAGCCAGGAGGTGATGCCCCCAGCTGTAGCTGCAGCCCGCCCTGCCTGCTGATGGCAGGGGCTTCAGAACCTGTAGGGGAGGCTGTTACTGGTGAGAGAGGACGTGGCTTGGGCTGAGGAGGACTGACTTCGGATTCCACAGACCAGGGAAGTGCCACCACCATCTGGGAACCCTCAGAGCATGGCCAAGTCTTCAGGGCATTCAGCAAGGACAGGTTTGCCTCCATAGGGAAAGAGCAGCCGATGAGCGCGTTGGGGCAGAGGTAGGGGTCTGGGCACGTCTAAAAGGGTGGCCCTGCCCAGCTCCAGGAGACAGGGCCTCAAGGGGACCCGTGTCCAGAGTTGCCAGAGCCTCTGAAGTGTGCAGCTGGAAACATAAACCAGCAGAATGCATTTACAGATTTCAAAATTGAAGCCCAATGAACCACGTTTCAAACGAAATCTACCTGTGGGCCACAGATTTGCTAGTACCATCCTTTCTTTAAAAAAAAAAGAAAGAGAAAGAGAAAGAAAAAAGATATTTTATATTTCCTAAAAAGCGGGCGCTCGTTGCACAGGGCCACTCTCTTTCAATGAACCCATGTTGCTTTCTAGAATGCCCTCTCGGTTGCCCACCAGGAGAGGAAAACATCAGACCGAACCTGTCGTCAGTTCCAGGGAGGCCTCCCCAACCGTGTGGTGTCCCCCAAAGCCGCCCGCCTGCCCCTCCTGCGGTCCAGCCACACGCTGCCAAATCCAGGCCAGGAGTCCCGGCCCAGTTGCAGAAGGCCTGGAATGTTCCGCAGCACTGCTGGGAGGGACGGTGACCAAGGATGAACCCACATCCCCTTCCAGCACAGCAGCCAAGGGGCCTGGAAATGGATCCCAGGGTTTGCCGGAGGGAAGGAGGCTCTGAGCTTGGCCTGGGAGGTGGCCCCCCTGGCAGCTGGCTCCCCCCAAGCCCACCCCGCCTCGCAGCAGCCTTCTGGGCCTGTGAAGCCTGCGTGGTAGTAAAAAGGCCGCCATGGCGCGGGCTCAGGGCCTCACGCCTCGGCCTCTTCCTGCCCGGAGCGGCAGGGACTGGGCAGGTGCAGCTCCTGGCCATGGGGGTCGGTGGGTGGGGGTGGCCGGGTGAGGCCAAGCCGCCCCCCACATGTCTCTGGCTGAGGCCTCCTCTGTCTTTCCTTTCCCTGCTGGGAACCCCCCACCCCACCTCCTAGGCCCTGCTCCCCCTTTGGGGGCTGCAGAGAGGGAGGTTGTTGACAATTTGTGCATTAATCTCTCTGCCTGGGGCCTCCTGGTCAGGTGGTGCTTATCAGGGTTCCGCTCTTGTCAGATGGGCCTTCCGGAGCCCGTGGGGCGAGCAGGGGGGTGGCAGAAGCCCCCGTGGCAGGGCCTGGAGGCTGCCTCACCACCTCTGGGCCCTCACATCCCCTCGCCCCCACCCCCACCCCCTGCCGCGGGCCGCCTCCTTTACCACATCAGGATACAGAACATTGCATGAATTCCGGTCTCAATGGAATTATTTCAGAATTCTGGTCAACCGCAAGCTCCGGGGGGTGTGGATTTCACAAACTATCTATCACTGCTGGGTGATGGGGCAGACCCTGGGCCGGGGGACAAGTAACGGATGCAGGGAGGCCTGCTGTCCATTGCCAGCAGGGCCATGTCCCCCCACCGTCCACCCCCGTCCACCCCTATCCACCCTCGTCCACCCTGACCCCCAGCCCCACCCCCAGGGGCATCCGTGGCTCTGCGGGCTGCTGACCCCCGTGTCTGGAGAGGGGCTGCTAAGGCCCAGGCCTGGGGGCTTGGAAAAGGCAGCAAGAGGCTGAGGGCCTGGAATGGCTGAGGTGGGTGGCGGGAGAGGCCATGGAAGGTTCCAGGTTGGGGTCCTCTCTGATGACGCCAAGCTGTGGAAACATAGCAAGTCTCAGTTGCCTCAAGCTGTACAATGGAGCTAGCATAAGTGCCAACCCCCCTCTGCCCCTTCCAGGAAGACTCGAGCTCTTAGTAATTCTCTTTGAGAGCTTGGTGTTTAAAAACCAGAAGATTTAATAATGATCTTAGTAGTCATAGTAACAGTACTTGTTCTTATGGCCTCCACCCATCCCTCTCTATCTTGGGGAAAAGAAGGACCCAGCCCAAGGACAGCTGATACGTGGCCTGTACACTCCCTGCCTCCTGTTTCACACCCGTGGCAGACATGGTGAATTGATACCCTCTTTCCTTCAAGCTTAGGCAGGGCCTCAGAATCCTCAACACATGGCAGGGGCAGCACGACCAAGCCATCCATGGTAGGGCTGTGAGAGGAAACGGCTCGGTCATTCTGGCCCCAGTGGGTGAGGGGAGTATTGTTCGGCAGTGCATGGGGTCCCCTCTCTGCTCCCTGCTCCCTAGAATCCCCTGGAAGTGTCCTACCTTCTCTCTAGATCCAGGACCACAGGCAGCAGGAAGCGGCCTTGGCTGGGCTGGCCCAAGGATGGCAGGGCTTGGAGGGGTCAATCACATCTCCTCCCCTGTAGGCTTTGCACAGACCAGGAGAGATTAGGCCCCTGCCCTGTGTGGAATGAGATAGAAGGCCCCGCTTCCCACAGGACTCACCAAGCAGCCTCACCCGGGCTGGACTAAGCCACAGGGCCAGCTCAGCCAGTGAACAAAACGAACTCCCAGTCCCACATCTGGGAGAACCACTGTGCCTCTCCCATGCAGGGCCATTGCTAGGACGGGGCTGGCAGGGGGTCCTCTGGCCACAGGCCCCTGAAACATGGGACTCGCAGTCGACCACGTCCGAGGGTGTCGGCACACCTCCTTGTCCTTGTGGGAAGGGGGCTAAGGGGCCATTCCTGAATTAATCTCCACACCAATTGCTTTTTTTCTCTCGTCCTTTGAATGAGGGTACTCTTGCCGCACCCAGGATTATTCTATGTGATTTTTAAAACAATTCACGCAGGACTAAAAGGCGCACTGGGAGATGCTTGCACCCTCCTGCCCAGTTTCCCCTGGGGCTGGCACTGCTGCCAGTTTTGTGAGCAGGCCCTCCCCCCTCCCCCCCCCATTTGGCACTGGATTCCTATATTTTACTTTAAATTTATATTTTACTATATTTTTATATTTTACCTTATTTTTATTTTCCATGGGTCTCCTGCATAGAAGGTGAGCATTCTACCACTGAGATACCTGAGCACTCTCTTTTATTTTTACTTTTAAATGTTTTATTTAGAAAGAAATTCAAACTTAAATAAAAGTTAAGAAAGAGAATAGTGTAAAAGTGAGCTGTGTACCATTTATCCAGATTCATCCACTGGTAACATTTCACCCCATTTACTGTATCATTTCCTTCCACTCCCTCTCTCTATAGATATTGGTGTATCTGTGTGTGTGTATATATATATATATATATGTACAGACACAGCATTCTGTATATTATACATATATAGAACAAGGCACATGATTTTTTGGGAACCGTTTGAGAATATGTTATGTGCATCTTTACCCCTAAATACGTTGGCGAGTGTTTCCCAAGAATAGGGGTGTCTTTTGCACAAGCACGGCTTAGCTGTCAGCTCCAGCACTGTGATTTTAGCTGATCCATCCTCTACAATCCAGTTCTGTCCACTAAACTAATGATGTCCCTTAGAACTTTCCTCCCCACTCCCGGTCGGATGCGGCTTTGGTTTAGGATACCAGGCTTTGCCTGGAGTTCTCACGTGACCCACCAATACGGGGCAGCGATTCCATTGCCTCGGCTAGGCGCTCACGGGGATCAACGCCCATAAAATAAGCCCCTCGATGTGGGTTTGCTGGGTCAAAAGATTTCCTATTTTGCTGGCCATCACCACCTTTTCTCTTTCCTTTCACCTTGACCAATCTCTGTCCTTGATGTCTGACAAAGGATTAAAGGTCTAAAAAAAAAAAAGGCAGAGAAAAGCATGAAAAAAAATCTGAAATGTTGTGTTTCAGTTTGCATGTGGACCAAACATTAGATGACATTATGGCATATCCTTTTGCTAGTGGCGATCATGTGTTTTGACCATGGAGGAAAAGGTTCGTTCATGTTTTTTTCCCCCAGATGTGATCTGAAGTATGTGGGGGCAGGAGTGTGATGTGATGTCTGTGATTTATCTTCAAAATTGTTGGCATAAAAAAAAAAAAAAAGATAAAAAACCCCACCAAAATTGCTGGCATAAAAAATAAAATGAATCGAAGAATTTTAAAAATGTGACTGGCCTTCAGAGCAGAGTTTTATAGCACCCCCTCGAAAGGATAACAGTCGGGAAGCTGGGGAAAGGATGGGGTTCTGGGGAGAAAGGGCCTGTCGCAGGCAGGCCTGCGGGAACTGGGGAACTAGGAGGTGGGTAGGCTGGGAGGGGCAGGTGGCCCGGCGGAATCCAGAACCCCTTCCTTTCCTGAGCCCGTCACCTCCCCTGAGCTGGAGGTGAAAGCTGTGGGAGTTTCAGTGAAGAGTTGAGTTTGGGCTCAGCAGGTGGGGAAGGTGATCGTGGTGGCTGATGGGTTTGGGGTTGAGCTGCTGAGTCCTTTTATCCCTCTCGACAGCCGGCGAGAAAAACGCCTTTACGTGGACTTGTCTGAACAACTTAGCAATGGCCTTCTGTGATCCGTGCCCATTTTACAAATAAGGAGACTGTGCCAAAGAGAGGGGCGGGAACCTGGCAGGCTCTCCCCAGCCTTTGCTCTTAGCTGCCAGCTTCAGGCCAACGGGGCCGCAAGGAGCCCTAGACCTGGAGCAGCCCAGAGTCCTTAAGGCAGCCAGGGTCTCATGTATTTTTTCTGAATTAGGGGAGTAACATAACATTGCAGAAAGTTTTCAAAATAAAACCAAAACAAACAAACAAAGCCTTTCTCCACAAAACTATATGATTTGGGTGTGTCCTCGTCTATAGTGGATATTTTCATCAATGCAACTTTTTCTTTTTTCTTCTCTCCTTCCTTTCCCTGCTTCGTCCCTCCCCTCCCCTCCTCCTTTCTCGCTCCCTGTCTCTTTCTTGCACCTTCTAAGGCTAGATTTCTAGAGATAGAGGAATAGGACAAGCGGGCGAGCTATTTTTTTTAATGGTTCTTGGCAGCTGTCGTGTGAAACCCAGTCTCAAACAAGGGAATTCCCACTTGCGCAGGCTGAGCCTGGGGGCTGCCCAGATCAGGAGATGTATCTTTGATCACTTCTGAGAGGCTCATGGGAAGTGCCGTTGTCCCGGCGGTCGCTATCGCCGACCCTCATCTCCACCGCCTTATCTGAAGCCCTTTCAGGAAGTGCGAGGGGTTGGGTACCAGAGACACTGACCCAGTCCCAGCCCCGGCCTTGCCTTGGGACTTTCTCATGAAAGGCGGATGCCCCACCCAGCAGGGGGAGTGGGGCTCACACATAGGGCTGACCTGGTGGCTAGGCAGACTTTTGCGTGCCCAAGACCCGAGGCTGCAAATACCAAGCCTGCTGGGGCCCTGGCTGCGTCAGGCTGTGCTCGGACTGTGGGCCGTGGGCAGGGCACATTCGCAGATAGTTGTTGAAAAGCGCCCCGAGGTTGAGCAGTGCACAGCCTTTATACCACCTCACATGGCAGCTCTGGCCAGGCCGCTGATACAAAGGAGTGAACAGAACACAGGCCCCTGCGGCTTGTCTGTATGTGGATATTCTTCACTTACCCAAAGCAGAGCTCATTATACTCCCCTGTTTACCTTCCATTTCCAACTTTTGATCCAAGCACCATGTCTCCACTAGAAGAGAAACAACGGCACAAAGGCCTTTAGAAATGACAACAGTACCTTAGCTTCAGAGGCGATAGGGAGTGGTGGGGACTGTGGCAAACTGGTGAGCCCAGGTCCCATGTAAAAGGGGTGGCTGTTACTCGGCTCCAGCTGATCATGATTCAATGGGAGTGTGGCCTGGTGCTGGGTAGGCCTTCCACAATTTCTTATAGAAATTGGAAATTTAGATTAAAAAAAAGGATGAAATTCTTTAATATTTTTATGTTCGCTCAGATGTGTTTTAGAACAGTGTGTAGGTTAAACAAAGTATACTGGTGGGGTTGGATTTGATTTGGCCTGTGGTTGCCAGTCTAGAGAGAATCCCTTGTATCTGGACCAGTACTTGGCTGCCTGGAGCTCACGGGTTGCCTGAGAAACCCTGCACCCGCCCTGCCCAGCACCCATCCTGCCCCCCACCCCTGCTGACAGAGGGCCCCCCACATCCGTGGCTGATGTGTTTCAGATGTATGTGAGGCAGAGTTTAAAAAACCACAGAGGGTCAATGGAAGAGGCAATTACCTGTCCTTGCCCCCCACCTCCTCCGTCATAAATGTTATCTTTTATTAGGATGTCAACTGTTTCTGCCTGTGTTTTCCAAGTTTTGAAAGGGGGCAAGGGGGTTGCTGCCAAGCACAGAGAAATGACTGGGACTAAAAGGAGCTTGAGTGTGTATTTCTGAGTAGAGGGTTCTCCTCAAATTGGATGCCATCAACGCTAGCCTCGTCTCTCCAGACGACCCTGCCCAGCTCCGAGAAGTGGGGAGAGGGTGCTGGGATGGGCTGCCACGTGGTGCACCTCCCGGGACCCGGAACTGGGTGAGCCTTCGCGGGAGGCATGCCCTGGGGTTGAGCAGGGTGCACCTGCGTGGCCAGATGGGGTCTTCCAAACTGGGCTGTGTGGACTTGAAGTGGCTCAGTGTCTCCGCGCCTCCGTTTCAACATCTGCAAATGGGGATACCCCTAGAACCTGCCACCCGCGGTTGTCATGAGGGTTGACTAACGTAAGTCCAGTCCTTGAAACTGTGCGAGCTGTGAGATGTCCCTACACGTACCACTGCTTCATCCCCCGATCTGAGGGGATGTCAATCCACGTGGCCAGGGGACGGTGTGGGTGAGGATGGGGGGCGTCAGCAATCCTTCTGGCCATCTGGATCGATGGGTGATGGTGGTAGCTAATAACTGTTACAGGTTGCAAGGCCCTTTTGTCTGCATTATATATCTCATCTAATTGAATCTTCACAATCAGCCTGGGTGTTCTGAGTCTTGGGCTACAGATGTGTAAACTGAGGCTCTGACCAGGGTGTCATAGCCAGGGGTGGCAAAGCCCTACGCAGTTCAGGCCCCATAAAAGCGAGCCAGAACATCAGCTATTTCCATCCCCCTATCCCATATTATCGACAGCCCCTTCCAACATGAAAAAGTTAGAATGGGCATAGCCCACATACCCCTAAGGGGTGGGAGAAAGATCAAAGGTGATGGTGGAGTTATACAGAGAAGGTAGGGTTTAACAAACGAGTATGCATGCTGAATCATTATATTGATATTTCTTTTAGTCTCCAGTGTCTTACAGCAGCTAGAAGTAAAAACCTAAAATTGTGGAATTGTAACCTGTACCAAACTCTGAAATCTGTTCTACAAATAATTGTGGTGATATGCTTTGAAATTTATTGCTTTTTGTATATATGTTATTCTTCACAAAAAAGAAAAAAAAGTCAATTGTGATGATAAAAAAGATATGTTTGTGGGTGGAATAATAATCTGCCAATTACAGTATTACATTGACTCCTTAATTAAAAACGTATTCCTTAAAAAAAATTAAAAAAAGAAATATCTGATTATTAACAAGGTATAATCAGATGTTTTAGTACTTTTTATAATGTCTTTTTATTTTTTGCTATGTCTTCCTTTTTAAGGAAGTTTATATGATTTTTATTATCTTATGCTTTTCCCAAAACTGCTATCATTTCACATTATTATTTTATGTAAATAGTCACAATCAATATTTAATTGATTTTTAAACTTTTTTTATTGTGAGATATAACATATATAGAGAAAAGCAATAAATTACCAAGTATATTTTAACAAGTAGTTATAGAACAGATTTTAAAGTTTGGTATAGGTTACAGTTAATATAACTCAATATTAAAGTTTTATTTAGTTCCTTGTGATCATGGCAAGTCATTTACATAAGCTAAGTTAGGTGTCACCATCTTTTACATAAGATTCATATTTAGCTGAAACCTTTTTTTTAGTATGCTATATGCCAGGGGTCACATTTCATTCTTTTTCCATGTGAGTATCCTGTTATTGCAGCACCATTTGTTGAATTTTTGTTTGTTTGTTTTTTCTTTCTTTGTTTGCTTGTTTGTTTTTTGGGAAAGTCATTGGGCCAGGAACTGAACCTGGGTATCCCGCATGGCAGGCAAGAATTCTACCACTGAACCACCCTTGCACCCCCCAATAGCTGTAATGGGTTAAATGTATTAAATACTGATCATTATTTTTAAAAAGAGTGAACCAGAGAGTGTTCTTTAGAAATAAAAGAATTGCTTTTCCAGTGAAGGCATGTGATAGTAGATGTTTTTAGGCCGTCATATTTTATCTTGCCGGATGTGTTTCTTCCCTGAAGGTAAGGGGTTCCAGGAAAGGGTGGGAGGGACAATTCGCTTTGCTTCATCCCCAGAAGATGACAGATCTTGGCCCAATTGATTTGATTCTCCCCTTTATGCCAAAGGGAAGGAAACTGCATTTCCCAGTGTCCACTGCACGCCAGAGGCTGCTGGAATATTCTGTCCCGCATGCTTTTTAGCCCTCCAGTGGATGCCAGATCTGGAATACAGGCTCATTTTACGGGGGGCGGGGTGGGGGCGGATTCCGAGGCTCAGCGAGCTGAAGCTGCCTGTCCAAAGGCGACCTGGGACTGGAGCCAGGCCGTTTAGACAGATGTAAGACCCTTGCTGCTCCAGCACGCCCCAAAGGAGACCAGGCCTCTTAGACAGATGTAAGGCCCTTGCTGCTCCAGCACGCCCCAAAGGAGACCAGGCCTCTTACACAGATGTAAGACCCTTGCTGCTCCAGCACGCCCCAAAGGAGAGTGGAACCCCTCCACAGCAGTTATCCTTTCCCTACTGTCCCTCCTTCTCAGTCCTAGCTCCTCCCCCCACCAGGCCCTGGGTGCAGCTTTGCTCCTCTGTGGCCCCTTCAGTGGGCGCTGAGGGAAGTCTCAGGGGTCCAGGAAACAGTCCTTTCACTTTCAGGGGCTGGTCTTCCCTCCCCCTTCTCTGCTGCACCCAGGAACTCTCACAAGGTCCCGTGTAGTCAGAGCCTAGCTAATGAGGCCGGAGGATGCATGTGCCTTTTACAAAAGTGGGCAGCTTTGTTGAGATCACTGTACATTCGCACACACTGGGAAGGAAAAAAAAGGGACCCCAGGCACCCTTTACTGAGCTTCCCCCAGCGGTAACCGCCTGCAAAATTACCGTACAATGTCACGACCAGGAGATGGGGCATTGATGGCAGTCCCATGACCTTATTCAGAATGCCTCAGGCTTACTTGTGCCCATTGTGTGTGCGTGTGTTTAGTTCTGTGCAATTTTATCATGCGTGTTCAGGCTGTAGATGGACAGTTTCCATTTCCACAAGGCTCCCTTGTGTCATGCTTTCCACATGGGCATCTTGACGGTGAGCGCTTGGGGGTAGGAAAAAGTCCTTGGTGCTGAGCTTTAGGGGCGTCTCCTCGTTTAAGCTTCAGGACAACCCCGGTAGGTGGGCACTTTCTTGTTACCTTGCCCAGGCCGTGCATCAGCGGGGCTGCTCCTCTCTACCTGAACAGTTATTTTTATGATGATGAATAAGACAGTAACAAATATATATATATATATATATATATATATATTAAAAGAAACTAGCATAGAAATGTTGAAAAACAAAAATAAAAGCTTTCTTTGTTTTTCCAGCCTCCCCTGAGGTGGCCTCTGTTTTCTGGGGATACCACTCAACGCATTTTCTACAACGTATTTATGAGAATATACGTGAATATTCTATTTTGGTCTTTCACACAGATTGAAGTCCAGCAGACACTGTCATCAGCTCAGTTTCATTTCATAGTGAATCTTGTATGTCTTTCAGTGCCTATGCATACAGATCTCTCTTGTTCCCTTCTTGTGAAACTTTAAATATAATAAAAAATGCATTCGTGGGATTTAACATTCAAAAGGTACAAAAGAGCACACTGGGAAACTTCTCCTCCTCCTCCTGCCCCTCAAGCACCCATTTACACTGTGTAGACACAACTGACATTATCAGTTATTTGTGAATTCTCCTGGAGACAGGTTTTGCCTAAAATACAAGCCAATACACATAAATAATGCCCTTCCATCTTACACCCTGTGTCTTGCACCTTGGTTTCTCTTTGCACTGAACAATGTATCTTGGAGACCCTTTGATAAAGAGTTTCTTCATATATATATATATATATATGTATTTACACGGGTCTAAGATTCCACTGCACATAGGTACACACATGTACACATTGCATGCATGCATTTATTTAATCAGGCTCTCATTTAGGAACATTTGGCTAGGTCTAGTTTTCCCATATAGTGTACTCTATATGAGTTCCACTCTTTAAAGGTGGAATTCCAGACAGTGCCTGGCGCAGAGAACATATTTTTGCGGTAGGGCTCCTTGGTGCTCCAGGCAGTACTTGTGCCATGTGCCCCGGGCATCGGGGCAGTGCGGGTGGCGCTGTCCCTCTGAGCCCATGGATGCGTGCACCCTGCCTTTCCCTTCCTTGACTTCCGCAAGCCTACACATGGCGTTTGCAGGCTGGTGACTCAGAAGGCTGCTGAATGTGCCTCTCATTTCTCCTCCAGCCTTGCGTCCTCCCTCCAGGCGAACAGCACCAATTCCGAGATCCTGCGAGGGAGGGTCTCCTGGCGTTAAAGGGACCCGCTGGATGCCTGTCTGGGGCCCGGATCATGGTTCCAAACCAGCACTGTTAGCAGTTAGGTTCCTTTTTTGTTTGATGTTTAGATAGAATTTGGGTAAGATTTTTTATTTGAGATCGTGCGATCAAGGACTCGGTGAATGCTTCTGTTCTTTCTGGGGCAGCGAAGATGGAGCCGTAGTTCTGCTTGGACAGTTGATGGATTTTTGTGTGTGTGAAGATGGCAACAACTCCAGCTGGAGGAGACCAGCGGGGCTCTTGCTTGGTTTTATGTTTACCTCTTTGCTTATTTTTGGTGGTGTGGGTTTCGAAAAGGGAAATCAAATGCAAACAATTTCACAAACGTATCCCCCCAAATGGCCCATTCTGACAAGTCAAGAAATATTTAAGTGAAGTTTCCCTTGGAATGTGACTTCCCCAACGCCCAGCCCTAGGAATGGTTTAAATTTGGAATGTGGGTTTTTTGGGTTTTTTTTGGCATGGGCAGGCACCGGGAATGGGACCTGGGTCTCCAGCACAGCAGGTGAGAACTCTGCCACTGAGTCATCACAGCCCACCCACAGAGCATGGGTTTTTAAAGGTCTCGGTTTCCCAGGATGTGTGGCATAGGTGAGCGCAATCAAACTTTAAAAAAAAATTTTTTTAATTAATTAAAAAATTATAACAACAAACAAATGCAAATATTCTTAACTTTTGATCATTCCATTCTACATATATAATCAGTAATTCACAATATCATCACATAGTTGCATATTCATCATCACGATCATTTATTGAAACATTTGCATCTATTCAGAAAAAGAAATAAAATGAAAACAGAAAAAAATTCATAAATACCGTATCCCTTACCCTTCCCTTTCATTGATCACTAGCATTTCCTCTAAATTTATTTTAACATTTGTTCCCCCTATTAGTTATTTTTATTCCATATGTTTTACTTGTCTGTTGATAAAGTAGATAAAAGGAGCATCAGACACAAAGTTTTCACAATCACACAGTCACATTGTGAAAGCTATATCATTATACAATCATCTTTAAGAAACGTGGCTACTGGAACACAGCTCTACATTTTCCGGCAGTTCCCTCCATCCTCTCTGTTACGCCTTAACTAAAAAGGTGATATCTATTTAATGCATAAGAGTAATCTCCAGGAAAACCTCTTGACTCTGTTTGGAATCTCTCAGCCATCCACACTTCATTTTGTCTCATTTCTCTCTTCCCCCTTTTGGTTGAGAAGGTTTTCTCAATCTCTTGAAGCTGAGTCTCAGCTCATTCTAGGATTTCTGTCCCACGTTGCCAGGAAGGTCCACACCCCTGGGAGTCATGTCCCATGTAGACAGGGGGAGGGCAGTGAGTTTGCTTGTTGTGTTGGTTGGAGAGAGAGAGGCCACATCTGAGCAACAAAAGAGGTTCTCTTGGGGGGTGACTCTTAGGCCTAATTTTAAGTAGGCTTAGCCTATCCTTTGTGAGGTTAAGTTTCATATGAACAAACTCCAAGATTGGGGGCTCAGCCTACAGCTTTGGTTGTCCACACCGCTTGTGAGAATATCAAGAATTCAACTTGGGGAAGTTGAATTTTCCCCCTTTGTCACCATTCCCAGAAGGGAACTTGAATGCAATCAAAGTTGACATTTGCATTTGATGACCAACCCCTTTAGAATGCAACTCTTAAAAGTTGTGTCCTTGCTTTCTTAAGTTGAGGAATCAGGCTGGTGAGGGCAAAATGATGAGCTTTAGAAGCAGCTCAAGAAGGACTCCTAGTGATGGGACTGAGTCATTAACTCAGTGTCTGCTCTGGGCCTGAGAGCCACCTGTTCCGCCCAAGGATGGTCCCTTCCTGGCAGAGGAAGGTCACAGTGACCTTCTAGCAGGGTCACAAATGGCTGGGGGCCATGCTTTACCTGGTCTCCTCTTCTCAACGGTCTTGCCTGCCTCATACTGTCCCCTCAGCTTCCTCAACCCTCAAAACCTCCCTTCCTCAGACTTCACCTTTCCTCAAATGGTTTCTCCAGGAGGCTGTGTTACCCAGGTGGCCCCAACACTCCCCATTTCACAGCATCCCTCCACGACTCTCCTGTGCCCCCGTCTCCCCTCCCTGCCCCCGGGAAGTCTAGTTCTTTCCTTCACTGGCCCTTCCTCTCTCCTCAGGGACTCCGGGGCCACAGAGAGGGTGATGGCTAGGGCACGGGGGTGGGTTTCCACATTTTCCCTCAAAGAAGTCGTGGGAACTATCGCAGATACCCACTGACGGGGTTGGAAGAAGACGGCGTTCCTCATGCAGCTTAAATTCATGCCTCATTGCTGGGCTCACTCCTTAGAGCAGCTCCACATTACTATATGCGTCTTTTTAATAAGTCTCCTCATTATCCTGTGTGAGCGTAATGACACTCATATCCACTTTGAGTTGGTTACACAGAAACACTTAAAATATACTATAGTTGGTGTAGCCCTGTATTTTGGCATTTCTTTACATTAAAAAAAAAATTTTTGGTGGTCTCCACAAATGGAAGTCATTAGGATCTCCCTCGAATTTGAAGGGCCTCCACCTCAGTGCCCTTCACAGGCCAGAGATGTCTCTCCCTCAAGCCCTTCTCCAACCCTCACATGGTTTCCCACACAAGACTTCCACCTCACCAGCAGCCCTGAGGTGGAATTCCCCTCCTGTCGCTCCTGTCTGTGAGAAATTTGAGGCCTCACACAGATCCCTCAGATGGCTGTGCCACCTCTCAGGCCTCTTTTCCTCTTAGAGTCTGCAGCTGGATGCCAGAGATTCCTCTTCACACAAGGCATCTCCCTGGCAGAAGCTTCTTCCACTCAGTTTCTCCACAATCCCCCAAGTCTCATTACACTAGCGTTGGGCACAAAGCAAATGAGTCATTATGGGATTATCCCATTCAGTCATTCCTGATATCCCAGTGAACCTGGAGACTTTGTGTGGGAGGAAGGAGATACAGACGTGAAATGGGAAGATTCAGTTAAAAAAAAACAACGTAGTGTTGAATTTGATTAAGTGTGCATTCAGGTATTTTATGTTAAACATTTCAATGTATTTTATCCAACTGTTCAATGAAAGGCCTGAAAACAAAATAAACCCTGTGAGTGCGACTGCTCTTGTACTCAAATTATGGCCTCTAAACACCACACCCCACTGAAGAGAACCAGAGGTCCATAGGGAAATGGTTGATTCCATATCTGGAGTTGGGAATGTACAAGATGAGTCTGGGGCATCTAATAAGATGAATCTGGAACATCTAATCAGACTAGATAACAAGGAAGGTAGTCAGGACTGATGGGGTTATGGTGAAAGGACTTAGGAGCCAACATGAACCATTCCCATGGGCCAAAGATGGGACAATCTGGTCATCATCAACTAAGTTTAAATCCAAGAGTTCTTAATAGTGATAGAAACAAATACACACATGCTAACAAAACTCATTATCACCTTGGGAGTCAACTCAGTTTTGATGAATGGTAAATAGGAGGGAAAAAAATGAGCATTTATCTTTTCTTTCCTATATCAAATGTGGTACTGGGTGATCAAACAGCAGATGAAAGGAACTCTTTTTGAGGGTGTATTCCTACTAGTGGGTGAAGAAGAAATGATGGAAATAGAATGGCACCATTTTACACCCCTTACTGAGTGAATGGATTTAGACATTGGTGATTGACTTTTGCTAACATTAAACAACAAGGCAGGATGTCCTTCCTCAAGGGACAGTAGTCACCACCATGAAATTGTCTTGCCCCAAATACCAACACCGGATTCATATGTAGCCTCTGGATCCAACTGTTAATTTCAGAGGAACCAGAGGATAGAGGAATGTGCTATTCCTGTTCTCCTTGAACTCTGACAAGCATCTGGGTCATCTGGGGGTATTGTTACAGTTTGCTAAAGCTGCCGGAACACAGTATACCAGAAATGGATTGGCTTTAACAAAGGGATTTATTAGGTTACAAATGTACAGTTCTAAGGCCATGAAAATCCCCAAATTAAGACATCAACAAGATGATACCTTTGCTCAAGAAAGCTGATGACGTCTGGAGTTTCCCTGTCACATGAAGAGGCATATGGCAATGTCTGTTGACCGTTTGCTCCCAGTTTCATTGCTTTCAGCTCC